>WJFB01000090.1:0-107641 GCA_009870185.1 Pygmarrhopalites habei
TCTGTTTAGTGTTTAATGTGCTATTTTTTGTTCTGCTCCTGCTCTGCTTGTCTGTAGTGATAATATCTGTAATCATCTTTTCAGCGACGAAGAGTTGACTGGAGAAGATGAAGGCTTTGCTCAGGCTGGGTACCTTCGACAAGCTGCAGATATTCAGAATTTACAAGATGGAGAGCATGCTGAGGGAGATGAGATTTTGGATATTGCAAGGGCACGAGACAATAGTCACTTTGACCTCAAACTCATCATGGGTCATTTACCATTTCTCAAAAAAGTGTCCTTGGTGTATGAATTGCAAGAAATAGGAATGGATTGGGAAGACAGATATTTTGACTTTACGGACAAAGATGTCGAGAATCTAGCCAAAGGTTGGTTAGGTAAAATCTACTGAAAAAGTGGCAGCCTATAAGTAAATTTAATCTTCTAATAAACTTTTCAGCCCTGATACTCGCCCCTAATATCGAGCAATTTGAGCTGAACAGGAGTAGAATGACTGGTCCGCAGTGTGCAGTGCTCGTTCGTGACGGACTGAAAAATATGAAAAATCTACAAAACTTGAATATTTCCTACAACAATGTTGGAGATGTTGGTAATTTTTTACAATAATAAATATGATGAAAATATTAAGCCTACAAAAAAATCATGTTTGTATAGGGGCAATGGCCGTCGCGGATCTGATAGGAAATGAAACAAAGGAATCGGGAGTCAACAAAATTCATACATTGACTATGGCGAGGTTAAATTGTCAACTAAATTGACATTTTAATAATTCTAAGGTATTATTTCAGTATACTACACACACAATGTATGATTTACAGAAATCATATCACAACTGCCGGTGCCAAAGCATTGGCTGCTTCTCTGTTAAATTCCCAGTTAATGTGTTTGGATCTACGTCTGAATTATATCAACGACGAGGGTGGAATTGAATTTGCACAGTCTCTCATGAAAAACAAGAAATTGTCCATTTTCAATTTGGCTGCTAACCGTCTAACAAAAGACTGCTGCCAAATATTTGGTGAAATGATTCAACTAAATAATACTCTGCGGCAATTAGACTTGAGCTGTAATGATTTGAATGAAGGTAAAATTTTCTTCCATGTTCTCAAAAGCTATTTTTAAATTATTATGCAAGACTTACAACTTTCAACTATTATTCAATTATAGGTGGTTCCTACATACTGGATGGAATTCGTTCAAACTGTAAAATCCTCAAAGTCAACATTCGTCTGTCCAACACAGGATTCAAAAATGAACAAAGTATTGAGGCATTCTTGAAGAAAAATCAAAGCAAGTTGCCATTTTCTATTCTAGATAGAGATTATGTTTGTCCACCTCATCTTGTTGATAGCAAAATCGAAATTTGATTAAATTGATTCCTTTGCAAAACAAAAAGAGTTCAAATATTTTGATTATTTTATTCCATAATCTAATGTACGAAATAATTTCTGTAAACTACTGTTGGCACAAAAATTGAAGCACTTACATATTACATAAAATGTATTACTCATTTTCTCTGGAATTATTACTATGAATAAGTTATTACATAATTTAGTAATAATTTTTTTACCATAGACTTTGACAACAGGAAATTGTAACCATAATATACTTACATATTACACCCTCAAAGTATATTTAGTTATACAAAAAAATATTTTGTTTCATCTTAGAATAACAACTTCATTCTGCACCGAAAATTTCTCAATTCATAACTGGTTCATTTCACACTATGTATCGAACTATTACTCTGCGAACATGTATGCATTAATTAATCAGGCATAAATAATTTCAGTTTTTTTTGTGTGTGTATACTGTTCACACTATAGATAATTACTTAATAATAATAATATAATCTTTTATGATCAGGTAAAACAAGAACATTAACACTGTAGACTTAACTAATATATTGCACCCCAACAATCGTCCTCATGCTTCAACAAAGCAACAAACGATAACGAAAACACACTGCTAACAATGAGCTGACTGTACGTTTCTATTACTCTTACACTAATAATTAGCATAGCATTTTCAATGTCTTTATACTACAATGCCTGTACATATTTCATATTAGTACAAGCTCCCCATTTGGGACGCCTTTTAAGGGAAGGGGATTTTGGAATTTGGAACCCCTGAGAAATGCATACAATTATAAAAAATCACTTGCTTAACATTATGTACATACATGGACAATGTGTACTCATGTTCCCGTATTTATAGCAGAAAAAGTTTGCACAATCAGTCAATTTACAAGGCAAAGACAATTATTTTCACTATTTCTGTTACAAAATTGGACCACAAGGTTTCATCACTTAACTATTTTGGAACAAGTGAATGTAATTCTCCAGCTTTCGTTTCAAAAAATACACATTTTTTTGGATTCCTCAATCCAACTAATATTCTACTACTAGTAGTTACATTAAGAAAGTTGACATCTAGCCCTAAACCACTTCCACATGTTTCAAAATTTTCAGAACAAAACTATCCTACGGTATCCTAAACTTTAAATATTTATTATTTAATACTATGCTTAGTTTATCGTTATGTAAGTACATGACTATACTTACTCGATCACACATTAAGAAGTTTTTTCTAAAACAAATTGTACTCACAATACGTTCTTCAGCTGCGACTTTTACGTTTCGAACACTTTTTAAGCCACGACATTGTCATCAGTACAACTTACTATTATATTTTATAGAATGCGGAAATTGATTTATTATCAATAATAATGCAATTCTGGCTTTATTTAAATATCGTTCGTAGATAAGAAAGTAAAATACCTATTAACAAAAAAACGACAATTGCAACAAATAAACATGGCTAAAATATTTCATTGTTTCTATTTTTTGTGTTCCCTTTGGGTTAAATTGAAAACAAGGGATAATTCAATAATCCTTAAACATTTGACAATAACGAAGACGGATAGGAATTATTACTAGGAAAGCGGGGAATACTATAATACGTTAACTTAGACCGTCATAAATGTTTGTAGTGGTTGGAATACTCTTAAATCTACAATTGTGTTGCTTTCTTTTTCCGGAATAGTCCCAAAAGTCCACTAGATTTCCTCTTCTCATCCTTAGCCCTCTGATTGGAAGCTGGCGAGTCGCTTTCGGATGAAGAACTAAAAACAAATAAAAAAAATCCATTATTTAGTAGATCCAATAAATTCTTGACCAGTTTATGTACAGAATAATTGAGGCAAATATTTTACCTGTTTCTTCGTCGATGGTCAAGAGTAGCTGAGAGGTGACGACGATCGGGTGTACCCCCACTTTGTTGTGGTGGCATAGTATTAGCTGGAAGAGATGTTCGCTTATTTGGCTGAGGTTCCAGATGGCTGGGTGGATTTGACGGAGAAGCTGTGTAAACTAGTGAACAAGCAGAAATTTTTTTTAATATTTGATTTTCAATTTGTAGTCTTAAAATCACTAGTAATTTTGAATATTATTGAAAATCGATAAGAAAATGTAAACGCTTCTCGATTTAATTGCTGTAATCTTGCTCCTTTGAACATGGTAGTTTAGCTTGTTCAATTATTTGTTTTAATTTTGTGACTAATAAAGTTACGACTACTCATGAAGAAGATGACAAGCCACTTTCTTCATTATAGGTACTGGATGAGTAGTGAAAATGATTAAGCTTTTTTTAATGTTTTTTAAAAATAATTTTGTTCACAGGACAAGGCCAAAGCAATTAAAAGACAATTGTTCTAATTTTGACGACAAATTAATTTGAATGTAGATTTAGGGACAAACAAACCCTGGCGATAAGGATCATTAATCCGTTCATTATTGGAATGCATTCGGTTATAAAGACCAGCATTTCGCATCCCAAGAAGATGTACAGGAGGAGAATTCACTGGCAAAGGAGGTGGATTGATGAATGGACCTCCTGATTTCAATCACACACAGAAACAACACGTTTACGAGACACACAAAACAATAGAATAACACGAGACATGACATCAGAACAAAACTGAGATAAGGATTGTAAAAAAAACATGCTTGGATAGGACAGATGTACAGAAAACACGAGACAAGAATTCTACGAAATTCCAAAATAAATCATCATGCACTGGAATATAATATCTAACTACCATTTAATTACAAAACAACTTAAAAAGGAATAGGAAAAAAATAAGGAAATGAAGGAAAAATTGAAATATGAAATAATATACACAATGACAGACATATACGACATACAGCTAAATGACTATCTACTTGCTAAAATATACAATTTTCCCAGGTCCATTTTGTTCCAAGTTGTAAGTTACGGCATTGCCCTCACCATGTTATTTTCGTTATAATATATTTATGTTCACATACATTTCCAAAATACAAACAACTATTGTTTGTTTGGAACTAATAACCGATATTACTGCTTATATGTTAAATGTTAGTTTGTAACGAGAAGCAACATGTCAATAATCAAGTGACTACCTTTTTTTGAGAAACAGCAGTTACTAGGTACATTTAAAAAAGAAAACTAGACGTTTCGTAAGATAAAAAGAAGCTTACCTCGTTTACTCCAGCCATCAATTTCATCAGGGGTACCACTTCCGTTTCCATTTTGGAAACTCCCCATGCCATTCTTTCCATGGCCATTTGTATTTGGTGACTGAGGGGAGTGGGCTTCATCCCCTTGACCCTGTTGAGAATAGGAACGCCCAATATTATCTATGCTCGAAGTTCTCGGGGGGATTGGAGGCTTTTGGACAAAAGGTCTTGGTTCACTATCCTGTTTGTTTTGTCGTGCAAATACAGTGCAAGTTCATCATCATGTTCCCGAGCATGCAAACACAGCCCCAAATCAAAGAGTTGACAAAGACACACAAAAAACCCCAAAAAACAAAAAACCCAAAAAATTAGATCAATTTCCAGAAAATTATTATATGTGAGAGAAAAAAAAATAAAGACAATAGTTAAATAAAGCACAACATTAATCACGTTTAGGTGTGTGAAAAGATTATTGCTCAAGATCAACAACCGGGACGACGCGACATGTGATCAAAAATTTTACTGCTGATTTATCAGCGTATAGTGCTTATTTAGTATTTACCCAATACCATATCTAAAGTTCTATTTTGTGAAGACTTTATAATTTGTAATTACAAACGACTTTCTTGTATTTCTGCACTATATACCACAATACCACGAGTGACCTTTCAATTTGTATATACACGGTCATTCTGGACACTTTCCCTCCACGATATCCACAAATTTACCTTTTGTGTGTGTACCACAATTGGTAACAGTAAAAATATTTTATATATTTATGCCCATATACATTTAAAGCCTGTACACTTGCATGTTTTGTACAAAAGTGCAAAAAACTTATTCAGTGAAAATATATACAGGACGACGTGCAGCGTGCATGTAAAAAAATTGCCTTGTGAAAATGTACAAAGTGTAAGCTGAATTTCAAGAAAACACGACTGTACGATACCAAACAAAGAACAAACCAAAAGTGCACTCAAATTCAACAAAATCAAACACAGGATAACTTAGAAACTCAAAAATTACATACTAAAAATCCCTATCCCAAACCAAAATTTGAACGAATGTCGACGGCAACCAAAAGAAATCATTGTAGTGTAATAAACAAAAGTTGTTGACAGAACCAAAAAAACGAAATATTATCACTTGAGCTCAGAAGAAAGAGGAGAAGGAGAGATCCCAAGGAATGTAGTAATATAATTTTTAAAGAAATTATCGTAATAAAAAAATAGGCAGAAGATAAATAATTTTCAAATCATCAAAAGGTTATACATGAAAAAAAGGAACAGAAATAATAAGAAATTATAATTAATGCAGCACCTGCAATACATCCATCGAAACATTAGCGTAAACTGGCTCCCGCGAGCGAGGTATATTATTCAGGGTTCGACGTGGGGTGTCGGGAGTATTTGTTGAAGATGAACTCGCATCCCCATCATTGTCAATGGACAGACGACCACCGTAGGACCGTGAGCCAGAGGAATTCGGACTCGATTTTGTCTTGGTTGAACTCATACCAACGAGATGATGAGCTGGAGATGGATCTTGAGAGGGCTGCTGCAAATCTTGACTACTACCTCCACTTCCGTCTAATCCACCTTCTTGTTGCTATTTATATTCATCAACAATGAATTCAAATTTCATTGCTATAGAGTACGATTGTTCAACAACATTTCAAAAAAAATCAAGGCAAAGAAAACTCTAAATCAACCTACAAAACGATTATTTCCAATATCTTAAAAAGAAACAATTTTCGTAGCAGCCAATTAGATAAACCTACGTCACAAACGGCTTAGTGAAGAATAAGAAGCGTGCAAGAATATGGAGCAAGAAAAATTATTCTCCTATCAAACTTATTAGGGTTAATTTCATTCAATTTCTTATAAAGGCATTTTTCATTCTCAGGGCAAACGATATGTTACGATCACAAAAGAAGTAGTAATAATCATCTTGTCAAGATGTGAAAGAATTTTTTTTTCATTCTCAAAAAAATGCACTGGCAAAGCTTTAGCTTCTACCATTATATCAGTTAGTCAGTCAGCCAAGGCGAAGACTTCTTTGCTTTTAAATTTTTATCCTCTTACACAAGCCACCATCAGTGTCTTCTTCCAAACCTGTCCTATTTCTAATGTTAGCTTTTAAGTTTTCCATTTAAATACCCACAAAGTCTAATAGAGTGCAACAATATGGAGAAATATCTTACCGTGTAGGATTCATAACTAGTCAACTGTTGACTGGGAGGAAGTTGGGCATGGAATGTGATTTTTGTTAACCACTCTTGGAGCTCAGCTTCTGACTCAGCCAAGAACAAGTATTCGGACCCGTCTGATGTTTTTAATCTACAAGGAAATAATTAAACTTTTTATGACAAAGTAATTAATTTTTTCATATATTTGAGAAGAAGCTCTGTCTCTTCTAGAAAAGTTGATTTGCTTAAGCCTCCCTAGAAATAATTTCGTTTAGTAATTTATATTCTGGTATTGACTTTGCATTCATCTTAATTTGGAACCTGACTGTACTAATTTTGTGTGTCCGTTATTGAAAACAGATTGTATTATTTGTATAACTTGACACGTTAATAAAATTCAAATAAACAAACAAGAAATGACTGGTTACCTGAACACATGCTTTCTCTTTGTGTAGTCCATTGCCTTTTCACAAGTTGCCTGATAAATCATGATTGGAGACGAACTGGCTTTACTAGGGTATCTACAATACATCAAACTATTAGTTACGACTCGTCAAAATTAACTTTTAATTTTGTATAAAATTAATGATGTAACCAATCGTACATACCTCGAATCAGTAGATTTTGATCCAAAGTCCGCTTCGTCCTAAGACAAGGGAAAATATAAACATTTATTGTATTTTAATTCATTAGACCCTCATAATAATACTGATTAAAAAGTTTACCTTGAAGAAGCAGAGGAGTTGTCCACAAAGAACAACATAGTAGGTTTTCCATGAGCGAACAGCAGCTGAGAAAGACATGAATGCAAAAGTGTAATGACACTACATTATAATAAATTTCGTCGTCTATCATAATAAATAAATTTACCTCTCTTTCCGCCACTTTGTAACTCATGTTTGCGTTCTAAATAGCCACTGATTTCCTGTTTGAACGCATTTAGATACATTATTAAAATTTGACAAAATGAGTCAGAAAGACAATTAAGATCTAATTATTTAAAAAATTACGAGAGGAGGTAGATTTTCTGGATTCTCCAATTTTTTCAACTTCCGGAAACTTTGGGTTCTTCTCCTAGTAGTGAAGCTAGGAGTTCTCTTTGGTTTCTTATTGTCGACCTTGAAACTTTCTGATCGTTTCACTTCACCTGAAATTTAATTTAAAATTTGTACACTCTCATAAATATAAACCTTTTCAGTACTTTAAATTAAACACTTTTTTTACAAAACAAAAATAAACAATGATACGAACAATATGTAATAATGCAGTTTGGCACATCATGTTTTAAGATTTTTGATGTTTGTCTCTCCAAATACACACATCGTAATATAACAACGACTTTTATCAAATCAACAATAAGATCAACAAAGGGTTAAAACATGTACTTTCATCCGTGATTCCCATCTTAATACCAGGGCTACCTTCGTCTTCAATGAGGTGAATTTCCAATTGAAAGAAGTGTAGCAGACAGACAAAAAGAGAAATAAAATACAAGAATAAGAACATGCAGTACACTGTAATTTCGTGAGACCACAATATCATCACAGAATATCAACACTAAAAGTAAACCAGTACCACCATAAATCGAACCCACAATACTGTCATAACATAGTCATGTACAATGAAGGGAAGAACAGATAAGACTTACTACATACAAGGATACTAACAATAGGAGGTAAAAGTAACATGCATTGCAAACAAAGATTTTCATTTCAGTAATAACACTAGAGTAATTCTACACATTTCTGTAGACTCACCATCCGAAACTTTCTCGGCGACCAGTAAAGGCGCAAGAACCAAACCTGGGTCACTGCCTAGAGTGAAAAAGGAGTAAATACTAAACCCGAGCATGCAAAAACAACTTCAGAGTAAAATTTAACACATGCAGATTATTCAGTAGAAGAAAACTATCAAAAAATGACAACAAACATTACTCACTGCTCCAAGAAAAAGATTTTGTGTAGACAGAGTATTATATGTTACATACTAAATCTCCAATCAAAAAATTTCCTCCAAAACCCAGAGTTATTTACAAGACAAAAATTATTTTTTATGAGTTACTAAACAACTACCCAAAAAGTAAGTTAAGGTCAAAGAAAGGATTCGCTGAAAGTTAGTCACAACAACGAAAGACTTCTAAATTGACACACCAAAAAATTATTGTCATAATATTGAAAATTATTAATCACAGCAAAGTAAGGAGAGGAGAAAAACACAAAATCAACCTGTACCCATCCTGTTCACACACGCACACAATCAAATATGAAGAAATAAAATAATTAACTCAAAAATATCATACCTCGACGTAACCGATCAACAAACGAGTTTCCGACTGAGGATTTCCAATGACTAGCTTCATCCCCAGCGTACCTGTAAAATTTTCAATATAAAATTAAAATTCTGAATCTACTCGATTTTGTATTGTTTTAATATTTAAATTTATTTAGGCTTACCGTCCGTTGTCATCTAATTTATCAGCAGAATGAGAAGAACTGACGTCTCCATTGGTGCGATCCAAATCATCCCGATTAAACTTAATTTCCTGAGTTCTCCTTCGCTCATCCTCTCGTTTCCTTTCATCAGTGATTCTCTTGACTTCATTTCTTTTGATAGCCTCTGTTCTTTCTTTCTCCGCTCGTTTAGCCTCTTCTTTTTTGGCTGCAAGTTTAAAACATGTACTTTGTTAAGAAAATTGAATATTTAATAATGTAACTTCCTTGAGATAACTTCCTTCTCATGTCAACAGGAAAAGCATAATATTGTACATAAGTAGGTACTATCATTTTAAAACTAATATGAATAGTGCGCAGTGTATAATTTTAAGTATAGCGTAATTACCCAAGTCTTCCTTCTTCTTTTGAGCAGAGAAAGCATCTTCAATCAATGTCTTTCTCTTCAAAGCCTCCAATTTGTCTGCTTGAGCATCGATAGTTTTCTGAAAATAAATAATGAACGTACATTACAGGATTAAGTACAGACTATTATTTGCATAGCTTTGGTATAATTTTATATTTTGACTCACTTGGAAACCTTCATGACGCTTAAGTAGATCTTCTGCTTCAGCAATGTTGTCGCCCAGTGTGTCATCCTTTAGAGTTGGCTCTCTGCTCGCCAACCAACTTTCCAGTTGATGTGCCTCCATCAGGAAATTACGAGCGTCCAAATTTTGCAGGTAGATTGTGTTTCGGGTAGTCCAAATGTCTTGCAAATACTGCCATCGTTGTCTTAATAATGTGACCTTATCTTCAATTTCATCAGACAAAAAGTGTCCATCTTTAATTAATTGCCTTCCTTGTCCAATAAAATCATCAATTGCTCCACTTTTCGAGCTGATTTCCACTTTATATTCCTTATGGCGAGCAATGACTGCCTCTGCTCCTGCCACATCTTTAGACTGAAATTTAGAAATACAAATTCATACAGGTCATATAGTGACTCTGATTCATTCTTCACGACAAAAGTGCCTTATAAGTACATACCAGTTCAGGTGCCGTGACTTTGGCCAGGGTTTCATTTATCCATGCTAGTAATTCTCTGTATGTGTCAAAATAAGCTTGAAGTTGTTCTGCTTGGTTCAGCCTGTCCTTTCTATGGGCTGACCTTTCCAATAATTCATTCCAAGCTTCCACAGTCTCTGGAAAAATTTTCAACAAAAATTGATTTTATAAAATAAAAAATGTGTCCAGTAATAACTTCTATGACGTATTATGAATATGTTAAATCCTTGTATAAAGTTGCTTATTTACGTGTGGTGCCGTTTTCAATATGCTCTCTAGCATCAGGGAATATGTCTGCTAGTCGTTTTGCTTCTGCTAAAACAGCTTCAACCTGTTCTTTGACAGCTGCTAAATCTCTTTCAAACGCTTGCTGTTTCCGTACTAAAGCTTGGATGGATTCAATGTCATGACCATAATCTTCTGAACTTATTGCTGCATCCTTTTCACTAATCCATCCAATCGTTTCATCTGCCGTTCGGTCGAACATGTGGACTTGTTTGGCACCATGGAGAGCGTCCTAGAGAAAATCATTATAACATTATTGTAAAACATTGACAATAATTTTTGTTGGTCAAAAGTTTCTTCGTTCAAACGCTCACCTGTCTGGCACTAGCCAATTCCTTAAATTCTTCCCACAAGTGTTTGACCTCCTTTGCCTTCTTTGTAATCTTGTCAGGCTCTGGATGACCTTCAGCAATTAGATGGTCTGCAGAATGCTGTACAGAAGTGATTCGACTCTCTCCAGCATTATTCACAGTCACCATGAAAGCTTCAAATTTCTGAATGAGGATTTCGACATGCTCCACATCTCGTCCATAGTCTTCACTGCCAGCAATGTTCATCTGTTCTTGAATCCATTCACTGACTTCATCCCCGTCTCGAAGAAATTTGAACATTTTTTGAGCATCGATTAATCGTTGATTCCTCTTGTCGGTCAATTTTTGTAACTCTGAATAGTCTTCCTGAATTTCGGAGATTGTCTTTTTGATGTTCTCACTATCAAAATGATTCCGGTCAATCAATTCTTGACTCGTCTTTATGAGCACACGGATGGTTAGCAGCTAAAAATAACAAAAGTTAAAAAATATTACAGTGAGAAAAGTACATTATAATGATTAGAATTTAGACAGCAAAGAATATTTTTAAAAGATAATGTCTGTTTCATACTTCAAATGTAGCTAATTGAGATTGAAATTGCTCATGTTTGTTGCGGAGTCTCTCAATTGACACTGAATGACGGTCATAGTCAACAGAGTTAAGATAGGGCTTTTTGTCCTTCATCCAGGCATCCGCCTCATTAGCATCAGTCAAGAACGCTTGAGACTGTACAGCGTCAATTAGTCTCAACTTCCGGATTGATGCAGAGTCCTTTAGGGCAGACAATTTTGTTTGAACTTCTTCAATTTTAGATGAGATTTGCTCTGTCGCAAAGTGTTTAGAGCGAATCATCTGTTGACCTCGGGTAACTAGGCTAGTGACAAATGGATCATGAGTTTGAATTTCTGCCTCCAATGCTTGATGTTTCTTCTGTAGGTTCTGAACTGCTGTGAGTGATGAGCCCAAGTCATTTGAGGTGGCTAAAGGTTCTTTGTCGTTCATCCATTGTATTTCATCCTCCAAGTCCCTCAAAAATTGATACAGCTTGAGAGCATCTTCTAGATTGTCCTTTCGAATTTGGAGAGGTTCTTGAAGAGCTTGGTAGCGTTTAAGCAATCTGTTGACCCTCTCTTTGATTTCATCCTTTAGGAAATGATTTGACTTTTCAAAAGCGCCCGCAGACTGTTTGATCTGTGAAACTTCATTTGCAGCATATTCGCGTTCAATTACGCTATGTTTTGTTTGGAGTCTACGAGTCGATTCCATGTCTGTCCCATGATCATCTGATTCCAAATGTTGTTCCAACTCCTCCATCCAAGTATCAAGATCATCAAGATTTTGATTAAAAAGTAATGCTTGGTATGCTTCTTGTAGTCTATCCTTTCTGAGGGTAGTCGCATCTTGAAGTTGTTTCCACAAATTTTTCAGTTCATCCAGGCGATCAGAAATTTCATTAGCTGCAAAATGTTGATGTTCTGTTTCGTCGACCACCAACAGAATCTCTCCTTCTTGATAACTTGAGGATACTCGGCTCTCATTAGCCAATAATTCGGATTCGAATGCTTGCTGTTTTTGTATTTTACTTTGAAGATTAGTCATGTCACGATAACACTCATCCGTGGCAATTTGCATCTTTTCCAGGATCCAACCTTCAATTTCGTGTATATTTCGCAAAAATCTATTGTATGCCTTTGACTCATTCAATTTTGATTTACGAGCATTGGCTGCTTTCTCTAATTTGTCTTGTCTAGCTTGCAATTCTCTTAGTTTCCTATTGATTGTAGAAGCAGAGTAGTGGTCCTTCTCTACTAGTTCCTCTCCAAATTTTTGAAGCTCATCTATCCTCTTCAATTGGACTCCTAAAGTTTTCTCAAATGCATCATGTTTACGAATTAGATTTTCAACACTGGACAAGGATTCACCTGCAAAACACAATATTGATCCACGTCAATGAGTACATTCCAAAAAAAAGTTCAAAAAGCTTAAAAGAAACTTTTGTAAAAAAAAAAACAAATTACCCAAATCGTCATTATTCAAGAATGCTTCCTTGTCAGCCAGTAGTGAATTGGCTTCCTCTGCCATTTTATTAAATCGTTGAAGTTGTTGAGCTTGTTTCAACTTAATTTCTCTCAATTGACAACTAGTGTTTAATTTATTTTTCATCTCATCAAGTTGATCGATTCCATTTTTTAATTCTGCTGTGGCGGAGTGACCTTCAGTGATAAGACGATGACCAAATTTCCTCAATATCTCAAAATTATCTTGTCGACCCAAAATCTCTGCTTTTCTTTCTTGATACAGTTGGAGTTGTGCCTCTGCCTCTACACTAGAATTTGGTAAATCTCCAGTGTTCATCTTGGCCACCATGTCTTCGACCCAATTTTCTAATTCTCTCAAATCTTTCATGAATTTTTGGAAAGCATTAGAGTCAGTCAGAGCAGTTCGACGGTTGATACAAGCCGTACTCAATTGATCCCAACTCTCTTTTAGACTTTGTAACTTCTCGGTGATGGATTTGGCCATGTCTGGATACTTTTTAACGAGTTGTCCATGCTCTGTGGTAAGGTGACTTAATTTTTGTCCAATGGCACTCATGTCCCTTTCCAAAGCATCTTGTTTTCTTATGAGGCTACCCACAGACTCCAAATCTCGACCAACATCGTCCACAGACATTGTGAGCATCTTTTCATTAATTCTAGATTGAGTATCGTCAACATCCCGATTGAAGGCATGTACTACTAGGGCACCTGCCAATTTTTCTCGGTAATTTGCAAGAGCTCCTTTCAAATCTTTCCATTTGCTGTTGAGTCGATTCTTTCGTTCCTCAATTGGTTTATTGTCCTTGTCCTTTTTACTCTGACTTAGTAATTTCTCAGCTAATTGGTTAATATTTTTAATACGGGAGTCATCCACTCGCATGTCTGAATTGACATCATCCAGTTTCCTTTGAATGGGAAAAGAGACAGTATTTTTAAAAATTACACACTTATATAATCTAAGGTATACTTTAAAATAATAATAATAATAATCTTTAGTCATTTTGAAAATTTTAGTTCATATATTCACCTTTGAATCTCTTGGCAATGTTCATAATCTCTTCCAAGATCGCTAGCCATGACCAAGAATTCGGTTTCTCTTATCCACGCTTCTACTTTTTCAACTTGGTTATTGAAATCCAATATGTCTTGGGCTTCCTCAAGACCCTCCCCACAATTTTTCGACTCCAAAAGTAAAGCTTTCCATGCTTTACGTAAATGTTGAAGTTGAGCTTCAATATCCTTAGATTTGTCATGCTTCCTGTCAATCAGTTTTCTTCCATTGTCCATTATTTGATGGATTCGAGGCTCATTAGCACTCAATTCCGCCCTAAATGCTTGATGCTTCTGTAATTTCTTGATCTTCTCTTCAAGTGTGGTGACAGAACTTTGATTGGCCTCAATTTCAAGTTTCTTTTTCTTTTCATCAATCCAACTTCCAGCTTCCGCTACATCTCGCAGGAATTGTACATACAACAGAGCTTCCTCTAGCCTTGTTCTCCTCTTCTTTGACAAATCTTTGACTTTGAGACGATGTTGGGATACTTCCTCCATTCTTGTTTTGACAGTAGGGGATTCGAAATGATTTTGTCTGACTAATTTACCTCCTTGATCTTGAAGTAAGAAAAATTTCTCTTCTTGAGTCTGAATTAATTTCTCAAATGCATCATGCTTCTTTAGCTGAGCATCCACCTCCTCCACAGAAGCATCTGTATAATCTGTACTGCCCAGGGTAACCTCTTGACTATTACAGAGACTGTCTAATTGTTTGGCATCCCTTAAGAATATTTGTAAGTCAATCAATTGATCCAAGTATATTTTCTTCTTTTCCCAGGCCAACTGTAGTCGTTCCTTTTCACGGGACAAAATTTCAAGTTTGTTTTTCACTTCCTCAGAGCCAGAATGTTCATCTTGTATCATACACTGACCCAAATTGAAAACATTTTGGAATTTTTCTTCACGGGCTTCAATTTCACCTTTAAGTCGGTCATGTTCAGTCATGAGGATTTGTGCACTGGCCGTGTCTCGTACCTTCTCTTGTGTCAACATTGTACTTTGGAGACTTGAAGACCAATTCATGAGGTCACGGACAGCGGAGGAATATCTGTAAAAGTCGGCAGCAGCTTGAAGTTCTTCCTTCTTTTGTGCTGCTCTAGTTTGCAAATCATTCCATGCCTCTATAACTAAATTTTGCTCTTCACGGATATTCTCTGCATTTGTTGGGTATAAACTTTGGAGTCTTGCTGCATCATCAACCAACACCTGTATGGAATAATGACAAAAAAATCCAAATTACAAAAAAAAAATTAGAAAAATTATACTCTTAGGCATATTTTTAGTCATTATGTAGTATGTAAAATGACCTGTAGTTGTGCTTCCAAAGCCAATAGGTCAATCTCAAAACTTTCATGAAGTCGCAACATGCTTTCACAGGAGTTGACATCCCGACCTACTCCGTCTGGAATTGATGTCACCTTCTCTTGAATTCTTGCTAGGGCATCGGCACAATCTCTATTATACCTAAAATATACGATATAAAAGTAAGCAATTATTTTTTCTTCAGTGAAATTATTTCACCAAATTTTAATTTTAATTGAATATTTTCTCCACTGTACGGTAGAATTTGTACCTATGAATCTCTCCAGCTGCTTGTAATTTTTGGTCACGAGCTTGAATATGGGCTAGTAAATTGTTCCACTTGTTACTGAAATACACATTATATACATGGCATTACCAATACAGTTATTATCAGATTATATAATAAAGTGTAGCTGAAAGCACAGAGTATATTAAGACTTTTTCCAACTTTCCACGTTATTCCACTCCACCAGTTAAAAAATAATATAATAAAAAAAGAATCAAAGTAAAGAAAAAGGATTAATAATAAGGACAGCTTTGAAGAGGAAGGAAAGGTGTGTTAAAATAAATTTTGAAAATTATTTTTCTTTGTCACCGCTTACCCAATTACTTCATGCCTCTGGGCAACAAGCCGAGGAATATCATCACTACAGATAAAAAATCATAGTAATAATAATGTTAAGGGTTACTATTATTATTGGGGTTTAAGCTTAATGCAAACTGAATTAAATGTCTAAAAAGAAGCTAAAACTTGCATTGGAATATTATATTATATTATGCTATAAATATTGAATTTTGTATGCACTCCCTACTCTGCATAAATAATAATAAATTAAAAAATTAATAATAATATTTCCCATAAAAGAAATGAGAGACAGAGAAGAAAAATAATGGGATAACAAAACCCAAGAAAAAATTGTTTCCACATGAACAGGAATTCCCTTCTCCATGAGTTAATTGCCCTATAAACTAAGTTAGACTGCAAAATAATTTGTTGATGATAAATAAAATAAGTAAAGACTGACTGGTGTCCCCCCGTACTCTTAACATTATTTTCCTATCAACTTACTGCAGTTGCTCCTCTTTCTCATCAATATCTTTTGAATAAGCACTTCCAGAAGAAATGAGTTTTTTGGCTAGATCATCCAGCAACTTGAACCTTTCGGAACTTCCTTCTATTCTTAATTTGAAGTCATCAAATTTGGATTGGAGCATCTAAAATTAAAGGCAATCATTTTTAAAACAAAAATTCTTGTAGTTCAGAATGGAACATGCTGTAAAGTGGAAAAGAGTAAAATTTTACCAGTAAATGTTCATAGTCATGTCCATAATCCTCAGACATTGCAATTTGAAGTTGGGAAGACTGAAAATCAAATTTACAAAATGTTTAATGTCGGAAAAACGATTTTAACATGAAATACTGTGAATCTTTATCAATTTTTGAATTATTTATACCATCCATTTTTCAAAATCTGCAGGTTCCAAATCAAGATCATCCACAAGTTGACAATAAGTAATGGAATAAATAAAACACATTATACATGTTAGTAATGTTCTCTGTAGTTTCATTAATAACATGAATTCATACATTGCATATATATTATAAGCACTACTGTGTTTAGGGCTTACACAGATATCAATAGCAAAAACCCGAATAAATTTGCATATTATATTAGTATACACAATTCAATAAAAATTCGTCAAAAAAAAAGTGTACCTGCGCTACTGTCAAAGTATTCGTGTCGGCACATACTTTCCATCAACTTCATTCTTCTCAAGTTTGCAAGCTTTTGCAAATTTTTCATTTGTTGAACAATTGTCTCTTGTTTGTTCTGAATAATTTTAGAATCGGGATGCTTTGCCTTCACCATTACTTGAGACATATTTCCCATTTCATTCACCAATCCATTATAAGAGTCCATTTCGAGCTCTAAAGTCTGTTCGCAAACAACATTCATTATTCCTTTGGTTCAACATTTACTACATTACAATTATATTTGTTTGAAACTTCCATACTAACCTTGTGTTTTGTTAATAATTTCACGGATGCATCTTGGTCTTTTCCATAATCTTTTGAGAGTAAAACAGTATTCTTCTCACTCATCCATGTCTCAATTTCCGATGCATCATAAAAGAATTGTTGGGCTTTCAAGGCCAAATCCAACCTTTGGGCTCGTTTCTCTGCTGTATCCTGTAAATCTCTCCATGCATCTTTCAACACAGCACATTGTGCTTTAATCTAAAAAAATTACAAAAGACAAAATTACATTTAGTCAACAACTTAATGTTACTTTGAAAAAATTAAAATCATGTAGAATTAATTACTGTTTGTTCTTCCGGGTGCATTTGTGCCAAGACTTGTCCATTAGTTAATGTCTTGTCGATCATGGGTTGATGACCTACAATCTCAGCTTCCAACTTTTTGTGTTTTTTGAAGAGGGTTTGAGCTTGGTGTAAATCTTGAGGCAGAGCGTCATTACTAGCTGAAACTTTGTGATCCCGTATCCATTGTCGTTCGGCTTCAACTTCAAACATAAAATCGTAGAATCTAATGAGCTCTTCGAGGGCTGCGCGTCTTGCAGAAGCTGGTCCTTTGAGTGCATTCAGTCGATCTTGACAATCCTTGACATTTTTCTTGATATTCTTTGCACCGAAGTGACCCTCAGATTCTAAACAAAACAAATAATGAAAAGTTATTATTACAACTTTCACTTTTAAAATTTTGCAATATTATGAAAGCACTCTAGGCTGTATAATACTTACCCATCTCATCGCCCAACTTGGCTAATTCATTCAACTTTTTATCCCATTGGCTAATTTCAGATTCCAAATTTTGATGCTTCTTAAGAGCTTCCCTACATGACCTTCTATCTGGTCCCATCTCTTTGTTTTTCCTAAAGCCAAATAATAGATGCAAATTAAAGAAAAGTGCAATGACAAACGAACACGCTCTCCTTTTAAAATCTTTGAAAATGAACAGAACAGTGAAACTTCCGACTTACAGCTGATTCTCCATCTCATCTAATTTCAAACGAACATCATCAAGATTTTTGTCGTATTCTCGTTGGGTTTCAGCTTGACGTAATTTATGACTTTTGTCTTCACTTAGATTTCTCAGTCTCTCCCAAGCATCATTCAATTCTTTCAACATCTTTTCAATGTCATTCTTCCGCAATTGATTTTCATTCATTAACTTGGAACCCACGCGGTTAATAGACTTGAGACGGACCTCATTAGCCCTCAATTCCCTCGTAAATGCTTCATGCTTTTGTACTTTTCTCTCCAAGTTGATTAAATCCTTGTATGATTCATCTGAGGCAGTTTCAATTTTGTCAGAAATCCAAGATTTCAAATCATCAACGTCCGTCTTGAACTCGTGATATTTCAAAGAGGTGGCTAAATTCTGTTTCCTGTCCTTTGCTCGTTCCTTGACCTTGTGACGTTTCTCCAAGACATTATTTCGACGTTCGTTGATATTTTCGCTGTCATAATGCCGAGCATCAATCAATTTGTTGGCCATTTCACTAAACAACTTGAGCCTTTCATCTTGAGCTACTAAAGTGTTCTCAAAATCTGTGTGTCTCTTCATTAGTCCCTCTACTTCATCCAATGAAGATCCAAGACCAGCAAAATCCAAAAAGGCATGATGACCCGACGTAGCTGTGTCAATGTGGTCTGCTTCCCGGTTGAACATTTGAAGATCCATAGCTTGTTGAAGCCAATCTCCTTTCTCTTGCCAACCACGATGCAGGGCATTTCTCTCTTCTCTAAGTTGAATCAATCGGTCCGTCACTTCAGTCGCTTTTGGATTTCTCTTGACTAAACTAGATCCAAGTTTGACAACGTCTTCAAATTCGTCTTCATGAGCTCGCATATCATCTCCTAAATCTTGATGCTTCTTTAGAAGAGCTTCAGCTGTGGAAACATCTCTAGCAGGTTCATAGGCATTGAGAGCACTTTTTGTATCAGACACCCAGGATAACAAATTCTTTGAACTGTGCATGAAAATTTGTTGACCAACTGCTTCTTCCAGTCTTGCCCTCCTATCAATAGCCTTTTTCTTTAATTCTTCCCAGAGGTTTTGAATCTCTGTTTGTCTAGTTGTCACATTCTTCTTTTCTGTTGGATACGCTGCTTTGACCGAGTCAGCAAGGTGATTCACACGGGTTACCTAAATAGTACAAAATAATTAATTTCAATTAAATAAATTAGTTTTTAAAATGTTGGTCAAATTATATCAAATAAAAATTTGAAATGCATAAATAATAACCTTCTCTTCTATTGGTGCTAACTCCCGTTCGAGATTTTGATGACGACGTTGAAGGGATTCGACTGTTTTCAAATCTCTGCCCATGTCATCTGTGTCAATTTGCATTTTCTTCTCCTCTATCCAGTCCCTGCATTCGTCACAAGTTCTATTGAAAAGTTCCACACTTGAAGCTCCTTCCAGAGAACGTTCTTTCATTGCTTTCATTTGATTCAAATGATCCCAAAGCATCTGAACTTGACGTTGTCTCATTCGAACTTTGTCAATTTGCGAGTGCTCAGTGGCTTCAAATTCCTCAACCATATTGTTAATTTTTTCCAGTCTTTTAGTTGATGCTGATAAGTCGGTCAGGAATTTCTAAGAAAAATTAAATATTCAAAATATATGAGCATGCTTGTTGATTAATTTCGAATTGAAGCTGTCGACATACACATATTAAGACAATTATAATACCTCAAATTTTCTTTTGGCACTCTCAACTGTCTCATTCTTATCATCAGACTGGCGTAACTTTTCTTCTTGCGTGTACATCCACCTTTCAAAGTCATCACACTCACGGTAAAACCCAAACAATCGAATTGCATCTTCGAGGTATGCGTGACGTTTCTATAAAATGACAAAACATAATAGTACACAAATTGGGAGACTGAATATTTTGGAGAGCATAATTTTCAGTTATTAAATAAATATTCACTAAAAATGTTGCACGACCGAGACAATACCTTGGCCAGAAGACAAATTTCTTGATAGCCTGTATTGACTTTACTTTGACGTTTTTCCACCGGCTCGTTGTCCTCTGTAGGTCTTTTCAATCCACGTGCTAGTAAATATGAACAAAATAAGTCTCATCGAGTAAATATTTGAATGTGCAAAGTTTTTGCAGAACAAAGTCAAACAATGGTATTTACGGGTAGGACGAGGACCCTTCGACTTTTTGACCATGACAGGTTGTAGTACCATCTTTGTCTTTTTCACTCTTTTCACCTCCCGAATGACTTCTGGTTTTCTCACTTGTACTTGTACAACTTTCGGCTCGATTTCTTTTAAGTTAAAAAAATAAAATTAGGAAAATAAAATAAACATTGCTTTCTAAGCAGTTAACCTTTTAAACACACAATTAAAGTCAAACTTACCAACAACGTAGTTTCTGGGTACAAAACCATCTGTTAATCATAGTAAAAAATATAATCATAACGTATGATTCATAAATATCTACACAGTACGTAACTCATATAATATAAAAAATTTGGTGATTACCTGTTCCGTCAGACAACTTTATGTGCCACCAGTCACTGTTTGTCTTGTTGAGTAAGAACATTACCTGCAATAGAAACCATCGACAGTTACTTGTTTGCAAAAGGGTGAACAAGTATACATATAAAAATTAAAAAATTAAACTAAAAATACTGTAAAAGTACTCACTTCTCCTTTTACCATCTGGATATCTTGACCAGTAAACGCATATGAAGCCTTGACCTGCAAACATAATAGTAGAATATGTTACTCTGTAATATAACTTTGTCACAAATGTATTTTGTCACAGTTAATATAATTAGTACGAACCTGTGGTACGGCACGAGACTCTGTTACTGTTTTATACTCGGTTCCTGTGTAATGAAATAAGTATCAGAAACAGAAGGATGAAGAAGCATTTCGAGCACAATACATTATAGTATTACATCAATTAATTAAAAAAATTTACGTTCAACTGGTTCTTCTTCCCAGAATTCTTGTGGAACTAGCTTTTGTTCTTGAACCCATTCGTCTTCTGCAGCAACAGATTCAGGTTCTTGCATCTAATGGAATAATAAAATCGAAAGAACCGATTAATATAACAAACAAATATGAAAAAAAAAAATCAGAAAAATTGATAGATTATCTTCAATTTATTTACCTCCAGATTCGAAATGCCAGCTTTGATCAATTTTTCTGCTTGTGCATTTAAAGCCTTAATATCGACGGAATAGGCAGTGATTTCCCCCTCAAGGTCTGCAGAATTAAAAATAAAACACGAGTCACAATTTCAACGTAAAATTACTGCAATTTTTGTAATTTAATTACAAAAATAGGAAACAGAGTTTCTAAATTAAAAAGTTTTAATCTAGGTACCTTTGTGTCTTTGAAGGAACGCTTCTCCAGTAGCCTCGTCCTCTCCATAATCTGTCGAAGATACAAGGCTACGTTTCTCCGTTATCCAGGACTCAGCTTCATTTGCGTCAGAATAGAACTGAGAAAGGGCAAAAACAAATGTTGACATTTTTTTAGAGTAAAAAATGCCTAATAATGAAGACAAAATATCAAGTCTACTCACTTGGTAAGTAGCTGCAGCATCCTTCAGTTTCTGCTCTTTGGCAGCTGCCAATTCTCGCAGAGTATTCCAATGACGTTGTAAACTTTCGATCCTCCCTTTAATATCATTTGATTCTGGATGATTTGAACTCATGAGTTCCTGACCAGCTTCGATCACTTTGTTAGACTTGGGTTGACGAGCCTTCATCTCATCCAATACTGCTTTGTGCTTTTGCTGTACATTTATCAAGGCTCTCAAGTCTTTAGCAGAAAAACCAGTCTTACAAATCCTTTGTTTCTCAATCAACCAAGCCTCTTCTTCTTCCTGGTCTTGCACAAATTGGAAGAAACTACGCGAGTCTTCCAATTTTGCTCGCCGTTCCTTGCTTTGTTGTAATAACTTTGTGTGCTCGGCTCCTAATTTTTCCAATCTATTTTCAAGTACAGCATGCTCTCTTAATCCTGATGTGATGTACTGCTGACCATGTCGCTTAAGTCTTTTTATTGTTTCTCCCATGGCAGATATTTCGGATTCTAATAAACTATGTTTTTGCAATAAATCTTCCACAGCCAACAGGTGAAGTCCCACATCATTCGATTGGAAATTTTCCTCCAAACCTTTAAGAGAAGCAAAGGGTACAAATCATTAGATAAACAAATTAATAGTTAGAAAATGTTAGTAGTTAAACAGTTGTCGAACTTAATGTATCCACCCACCTTTAATCGTAGCAGACAATGTATCCACTTCACGGAGCATGGACATCAAATTGTTAAAGTTGCCCAAGTTGATTTTATGTGAATCCAGGAGAGCCAACAATTTTTTCCAAGTGTCCATGATCTCATCAGCTCGCTTCCTAATACGATCTTGTCCGTGGTACTGTTCCTTCACCAGATAATTGGCCATTGTAGTCAACTGCGCGCAACGTTCTTCCTGTTTTAAATAAAAGATAAAACATGTTTAAGATCACATCCACATAATTTTTCTACCACATATATAAATAAAGGTTTTCACTTGCCCTGGCAAGGATATCCGCAGAGATTGCTTCGTGCTTTTTGAGTGTTGCTTCCACTTGGACTAAATTACTGCCATATCTTGGATCTGACAATACTTGAATCATATCTTTTAGATATCCTTCTCTGAGGAAGCTCTTCTTGTCGAATCTCAAAGCCAACTGTTCCAAATGTGTCTGTCTAATAAGCTCTTCCCTGAGTGCTAATTCTCTCTGATGCTCAGCTTTCTCCAGTGCTTCCCAAGCTCTCTCCACATCATGTATCAGTTGTCCATCCGGAGGATTGTATAGAGGTTGTTTCAATTCTTTGAGTTGAGAATTAATATTAAAATAAATTATCTCAACATCACTCTTTTCTTTGTACTTTGGAGGTTTTTCAATTGTTCGGTAATCTTTGAATTTCAACAATTCCTTTTGAATTTCCTAAATGTCAAATCAAATTACAAATAATTTTTTAAAAAATTACAGTTTTTGAGTTTTGTATAATAAACTACTTAAACGAGTAGTCACGTATTATTTCCCATAATGGAGTTGTAATTGATGCTCACCTCAAGAGAATTGGGAAAGTCACGGTCATTTAATTTTGTAATGGTCGCTCTTATCCACTCTAATAACGTGGTAGTTATTTTTTCGTACTTAATCTTCATCTTATCGGCTTCCATTATTTGACCAACAATATTTGCTATTCTCCGACCACCTTTCATTTCATTCTTCATGCGGGCAAAGGTATGGTAGTATGACGCAACATAGGTGAGAACTGATTTTTCATCGGGTTTAGCAGTGTCGATATCTAAGTTGAGTGAAAATAAATACACACAACAATTAATCACTTTGACATAACATTGACGACAACATCAACAAACTTGAAATCATCGATCAGTGCATACATTATGTCAAACAAGTAAGCTCATGAATAAATGTAGTACATACCTTCAGCGTCCAAAAGACGTGGGATGCCCTATAATAAAAAAAAGAAAGACAGCATTATTAAAATTGTCAAACTAATAAGCAAATTACAATAAACTTGGATTCAAAAGTGGCCATCAAGGACTCTCATTGAATATTTTCTGTTTTTAAAAAACATTGAAAACTGAAAATATGCATAAAAGACAGTAACATCATAAAAAAGAAATGAAAATTACCAAATCCCTTTCGGCTACGTCAAAGGCATTGTTCAAGTTATCAATGTGCCGGGAGGGAACGAGATCTTCATAGTCGATCACTAAAGTTTCCCAATTAAACATTAGACAAGGTTTCCAAACCCCTTTGTATAAACATGGATATTTCATTTTGAAAAACAGCATGATGGTAAAATTGTCTTACGATCCGGCCGGTGAGCATGTATGAGGGCATTGAATCCCATCCCACTTCTCCAGGATCCTGTACAATACGTATAATATCAATATAAAAACTGATTCGTGAGAAACAATGGGACAGAGAACACTACAGATATTGTACATCATTAGTGTCAAAGATCACACTATAATTCACGACGGAACATCATCATTAGGGTGTATCTTGCCATCACTTTATATAGTGAAAGTTGGTACGAATTCAATCTTAAATCATGTTACTCTCATGTCCTCTCCAATTCTTTGTGGGAGGGGAACATCTTCCAACAATAACTCTTACATTCTGCCTCATCAGATATTTTTCACGTGAGAAAACTTTTGTGGAACCCCAGTATGTTCAATATCACCAATTACTAATGATGTACATTGCCATTTTATTCCGTATTTTCCCTAATAGTAGCACATGTATCAAAGCCTTCACTCCAATAAAACCTTGAAACATAAAAAAATGATGGCGGTACGGATCTACTATTAGATAAAATACGGTATACTCCCAGTATAACTTCAGAACTGACAAGCTCACTCCAGCACTACCAAAATATAAAAGTAAAATATTCGCTGTTCAGTTTACCCGTGAAATCCTGGATGTTGACTGCATTGTAGCCATTTGTTTTTCTTTGACACCATAAGAGGAGAGCATCTTTGGCTGATTTTTTCTCACTGCTTTCATTTTCTTCATCCTATTTAGAAACATAAAAGGTTTACTTTCAATTATTATCACACAAACACCAACAAATTGACATCAAAATACAAAATAATGGTTTCATCAATAATCACTTGTCCTTGGATTTTGCACACTCTCTTCTACAGGCACTTCAATCATTCGTCAAACTATTTTCATCCTGTTACCAATTTCATCATTTGCTGAGTATTTGAAAATTTCCTCATGCTTAGTTTCAGCGTAAACTAATAACTTAACAAGTTTAATCCGCCTAATTGCACTGGCCAAATGAATTGAGGCAAATTCGAGTGGTTAGTTACGGTTATCTTACGTATTCAGGACATGTTTGAATTTAAAGGTAATTATTATAAATGGATAATATTTGTAGAACACAAACAAGAATCAGGCAGTTGCAGGAGAGGAACATGGAAAAGATATTACAAATTCACACATACTTTGAGTTTATCTACAGGTCAGCTCAATTTTTTGCCAGAGTGTCATCACCATCTTATCTCTTTATCAGCTTTTCCACAAATGAATTGGACGAATATTGCAACCCTTGACATTCCTTAAAATATGCAAAGCACATTTGGTCCAAATTATGACTGTTCAATTGCAACAAAATTTTTGCCCATACAATACCCTACAACGGCTACAACCATGTGAGTAGTAGACACTGTA
Organism: Pygmarrhopalites habei; assembly: GCA_009870185.1. Lineage (NCBI taxonomy): Eukaryota > Metazoa > Arthropoda > Collembola > Symphypleona > Arrhopalitidae > Pygmarrhopalites > Pygmarrhopalites habei. The sequence continues at coordinate 25,436 of WJFB01000090.1, forward strand.
GACAAAAGCATGAAAATCTTAATAACGATTCCAATAATTACTATTGTTTATTTTATGAACTTAGAATCTCATAATCGAGATCCTAAAATGTCAGTGTGCTATAATAATTGTTGGTAATTTCAAGGAGGCGATAAACATAGCAAGAGATCATGAATGCGGACGTAAACTAAAAAATTAAGTTAAGAAAAATCAACTATGGTAACTGCATTCTCCTTCATGCTCATCACTGAGCTTCGAGAAACCATTAGCACACAGCTTAATTGAATTAAATTAACTGTTCTTTTTCTTCATGCCGCTTGAATCAAGCCCATCAAGCCGGAATACATTGACCAAACTCACAACATTGAATTACATTATCTACTGTTAATACTACTACTGAAAAAACTCAAGTAAATCTATCTCTACAAACAACAGGAGAATAAAAATCATACTACTTTATCCCAGCATATCTGAGAAGAAGATTCAGCCTTTACACATTAGTCATTCTAATTTTTATGTCGAGAAAATTGTAATAGTTTCAATGAACTTTCAAGATGCATAATATGATGAAGGACAGACCATACCTATACAATATATGCAGTACATGTACAACTGACAGTCTCACACTGTGCAGCAACCACATTAAATATCCTCTTAGTATAGCAATTGTAAAAAAAACAGAGGGCAAGTGCAATAAATGTGCAGCACAGTTAACCGCAATCTTCACATGTATACTGTAGCTTATGCCAAGAACGACAGACAAAAATATTATTATTGTACCAAACACTAATACTTGGTCATTAACCGTGTTGATTTTAGTTGAACTTTAATTACTCGATGACAAGTCCTTAATAATAATGACGAATCCTATTCTCAGAATAGTATTCTGATCATACTACTACCTAAGTATGTCACCTCTCTTGCATAACATAACATAATAATATCGCTCAAGGTGTACAATTCAAGAATCCATAGACAACAAAAAGAAACAAAAGACCAAAACTACAGATTTCGTTCATTGGATTAATTGGCAGTGAATCCCTGCCTGGGATTAATATAATTACGTGCGTAAAGTACGGGTTTAATATGTAATGTAACGATCATTTCATGTCCATAAAGTCATCTGCAAAGATACATATTCCATTCTCATTCCAAAGTTCAGCCAGATCACAAAAGATCACAAGACAAGTGAATACCAACTTCACATTTGAATGCAATAGATTTGTTTGAACGACGAAAGATGGATATGAAAAGACAGCCTGATCATCCCTTGTCGAAAATGTATTTCAAACAAAGAGTCCCCAAATTCGGTCCAGGCTTGGTTACAACACAATGCACGTCTTCATAATGTACACACACATGGTACCTTAAGAACACAACCTTGTCCTAAAATCCCTCCCTAAGCACACTCAATACCAGCTGGACGAGTACCCTGTATCCTCTGATTCATAGTACATATTTAAACATTACGTATACAGATATTCCCTAAAGTGCACACAAGAGCACATCATTGGGAAAAAAATCTATATAAACACTAGGATCACCACATCACCAGTGACAGTAATAGCAATATGTTAGTAATGGATGAATGAATACATGTAGCATGGATGTATATTGTATATGTCCAACTAAAAAAGTCCTCAAGTAATTTTATTATCCAGCACAATTTTTTTTCATGCCTCACACACACACTTTTTAAGTCACCTCATTTCACTGCTGTCTTCACACTTTATGCACCCCCATATTTCATGACTCTTACCAATCACACACACACTCACTCTCTAACTGACAATATATGATCTCAAATTTACCCTGAGGATGCTCAGTGCCTTCGTAGCACAAATAATAATAAATAGCACTGCATAATAATAATTTCAGTTGACTACGTAATAGTTTCAGCTGTATCAATGTTATTAATTGTGCTCCCGCCATTTCCCTCATTTTTGTTATGCAATATTCCTTCCTGCACACCCCTTTCAAACTGAGTGGGCCAAAGGAAACATCAAAACTATAAGATTCAGTACATCAAAATATATGATTTTGTACATTAAAAGTTTTCCTTCGCCTTTTTTCCCTTTCTTAATGTGTACTCAGTGTAGTCAACGGCAGACATTGTCTAGCTCCACCCCACCCACAAAAAACCTTATGTGTTGCATGCGTCACTATATGCCATACATAACAACATCACTCTGACTTCAATAAAGAAAGAAAAGAAAAACTTCTTTGAGACCAGTGACTAGTCGACACAGAGAGAGAGAGAGAGAGTCGGAAGACCCGACTCTCTACTTCCACTATTCCCTGTCTATACGCATTCCAAAACTCACGTCCACTCTATATCTATAACTAACTACTAAGCATCCTCGTCCTCTTCTTCCCAAAAAAAAGATTTTCAATCTCATCGCATCATTCATCCATCCATCCGCCGACCACAAGGAAGGATATATTCTAGCCATGGACGACTCAACAATGTTGGACCTATTAACTAACAAATGCAGCCTCCACACACATACAAGTCACTGTTGCAGTCAAGTCAAAGACAAAGGACACAAAACATACCAGGCACAAAACCATATGTAAACTCGTATTTGTCGCTCTATCCCCTAGAGAAAAATATATGAAAGTCCAAACCCTACAATTAACACACAATCTCATGAGAACCTCACAAGTCAAATACCATAGTTAGTTAATAACACATAAAAATGCACTGTGAATCACTACTTGTGATACATAATTTTCCATTAATTTACCCTGGCACAGTTGTGTTGCACAACTTGAGCATCTTCAATGTGTAACAAATTAATTTAAAAAAGTTAGTGGGCAAATAAGTTGAGAACAAACTGGTCTTGCTCTGCGTAATCTGTCAGTGTGCATACCCAAATTCTGTCTCGTTAGGGAACATCTCTCTCTCCAATAACTGAACATTTAAAAGGTGTCATTGTCATGACGTCATCAGACACAACTAAACTATATATCATACTTAAAATCCATAATATTTCCATAAAACCCTTTCCCTTTCAACAGCATCACCAGCCCTCACCATAAATTGATGATTTATTTCCCGGCCTATTTTAACATAGAAATGCTACTTGGGAATGATATGGTGGCAGTGTGGACAGGTCTAAACCATCAAGAATTTAAAACATTATCAGCCGTGTCTCGGTTTTTTGTGAGGAAGAAAATCCATTGCAGCAACATCGTCTCTCGTCTGCCTTCCTGCCTAATGATACATACTCTCATCTCCTGCGTAAATGGCCAAAACAAATAAAACTTTCTCACCACTTAATTGGCTGTCCTAAAAACACGTTGCCGATGTGTACTCTTCACTTCTCACTCGTACTACCGAAAAAACTCATCATTAAAATTCCTTAATCCTTCATCAGTGATGAATCACATCATTCACTCTCACTCAGTCCCTTTGCTCAAGGTATATACAGGTATGGAATATTTTATATTGTATTGTGCCTACTACAACTATCTGGATCTGCCCACTACTACTAAACGACCCATTCCTTTGACTTTTCCTACTGTGTGTATACTTCAAATACATAACTCTCTCACCATCAAAAAAATTCCACCAAGGCGTCGGCATCACATTTGAAAATTAACACATGTGTAATTGAAACTTTTGAGACGTGACATATTATATTTCCTTGTCTTTTTAATGTCTATTTCTTCATCCTCCATGCATTTGTCCAACATGCAATAAATAATACACATGATGACGGAACAAGTCATATGACCAGTCTCATTTTGTCCTGTTCAAAATTTTTATAGTCCACAATTATTAACTTTTTTTGAGCATAAACAATGGTATCATCATTCATCACTAATACCCTATCATTCAAAAAATATAGATTGATCATATGCCTCTTGTAATACAGCATGACTGGTCAAAATCAGCATGGACAGATAAAACTATACTATTACAATCCTAAACCCTATTGAATTTGACAGACTATTCTAATATCATTGATGGAACATCTCCCATAATTTACTATAAAAATGATAAATCAGAAAAGAAGTATAAAAGTACAATTTACAAGTATGCAAAATATGATTATGGTGAGGAGTGAGAGTACCTTTGCAGTTCACCTTGTATCAATGCTAACTTTCACCCCTAAAGGTAGGTAGTGCTTATTAATAAATCTAACTCATAAATACACTTATGTGTGTAGGCATTAATTCAGTCTTGAAAGTAATGAAAGTCAGGTTTTACAGGGACGTCCCTGTTCTACAATTCTGTTGTACATAGCGATACTATTATTACGATTCGTCAACTATGGTACAACCCTACCCTCTCATACATTACATGAGTCCTCTCTCTCCCTCTTTTTACAACTTGCTTGGCGTGGGCGTTCTCCAGCTCATGAATATCATTTCTATTCATACGAGCAAATATGGGAAAAATCCACCACCACGTTTTCCAGACAATTTAGACAGATCGTAGGAGCAAGTTTAGAGTCAACATCATCATCATCTTCTTGTTGTATTAAATATTCCATTGATTTATGATCTGAATCCATCCGTCAGCATCCTCCCCTCTTTTCACATGGAATTAAAATGAATGCACTAGACAGCTGATTAATTATACAAACAAGGAAAACAAGAAATGTCATAATTTACACCGTACATTATTTTAAACTTCAAATTCTGGAAAAAGTCTACATACACAAAAAAATATAAATAAAAATTGTACATAATAACTTCCTAACTAAGTGGTAATAAAATGATGAAAATCTTGTCATACTATTACTGAAAAGAGATAAGCAGAGCACACACACAATCAGTTGTGCTCGAATTACTCCACTAATACAGTATCACCCCAACACACAAAAATGTGGACCACATAATGTGGTGAACCTGATGTTACATCCATTTTAAACAATATAATAAATGTATACGCGATAAAAGCATTGAAAAAACTTGAGAATCCATACAAAATCCAAGGGCAAGGTCAAGCGTAAGCCCTCCGAGATTATTTTGTATATTATTATTATCGTAATACGTTGGAAATGGTGTGGTCATGTCAAGATAATACAAATTGTATACAGAATCCTCGTCACCCGTCCATCCTTATACAATTCTACAATTCATGATGATGCCATAGACACTCCTGCCACAACCACACACTCCCCTCCCTACCTATACTTTAATCAACGAGAACCAAAATGACTGACTGTCGGCAAATGATGACAAAGTTTGTAAACTGCAAAATTTAGCCAACAACGTGATCTACCCACCAAATGAGAGTAAGATTTACTCACAAACTTCATTTTCATCTTCTATCATCTTAATATATTCAAGTGTAGGCATGTTCATTTTTATGTGAATGTTTGTCTACTATTATGTATACACATTACACATGCAATGTAAATACAACATAATATCACTCTACTTCACTCTGGTTAGTAGCAAAGTACAGAACAAGCCAAGGTAATTGTCATCAAGACAATCTGTTTGCAAAACTTGTCATTCCTCATACAAATCCTTGTCTTACGTGATATGCATACAACAAACAACTACATAGTCCACTTTTAAGCCATAATTTACACGCCCTCACCTGCATCTATTTTGTTGAAACTCTGCGCTTCACTCTCTTTCACTTGATTTTCTTTTTACATAAAATCTCTTTGTATATGATAAGAAGACGAAGACACTGTTTTCGTCTTCAAGACAGTCATCAAAAAAATTCTCACATGCATCATATATATTTTTTTGGTGGAAGCTTTTTCCATATGTTATAATGTGAAATAATACGAATGCATGAAGAGGACTCTAAACAATTTATCCATTAAATTTCCATTCTTTCTTAATCGTTAACTCTGTTTTTGTAGGATGTGAAATCTGGAAATGAAATAGTTTCACCTAAAGCGTTTTAACACACTCTCTGGTTAGGAATCTAAAGGTTCAGTACATGAGATACTTATTTCAAGGATTAAAGTTTTAGTCAGACAAGTAAACAAAATCATTTGCTTTGTATGATATGAGTAGCAAAAGAGGCATTGATACGAGTACTAGAAAAAGGAGGATAGTTGAAATTCTTTCAATGCATAAGAAACTGAGCATGAGTAGGATATGAAAGAAAAAGAAAAGGGAACAACACTAGATTCACTGCCATTGTCAAAAAAACTTTCATCATTATGTAACGTCGCAGATATATGTGCCGTGAAGAAGAAAGTGACATTTCATTCGATAGCCGGTTCAGAACAGCAGAACAGATCCATTTAAAAAAAGATTCAAATCAACATCTTACCACATCAATCTCGATTTCCTGAAAAAAAGTAAAAACACATCATGGGTGAAATAAACTTCTAAAATGAAAATGGGCATTTTCCCAATGCTTTACTATTTGTATTTATAATGCTAAAAGTTATTACTTGGATCTGAAATCGAAGGATGATTGTCCAAATGAGTCCCAAAATCAACCTTGGATTTCCGTCCACTATATCTTCTGCACCAATTGATTCCAGTCGAACCTGAGACAGAACAAAAACATTTTAAATGACAATCATGAATAGAAATAATTTCTTATTAATTAAATGAACTACTGACTTAGCAGTACTGAGTAGTAATTTAATACTGGGTAAAGAGTGAAGGGTGGAGTCTGTCCACTACACTTTCATGTCACAGTTGTCATCTCACAACCCAATATTTTCTTTATTTTCGATCTACTTTCCCCGTAAATGGTTTTAAATTGATGAACAAATGTTTTTTTATACTCATCCCAAAATAGCACACAAACATGTACATATTATATTGCAATGCAATGTTTAATGTAAGTACGTAATAATATTATGTACTACATATCAAATTTAACGTTTGTTTGTTATTCATCAATCCTCCCTTTCGCTTCTCTTTCTCTCAACGTTGGTGGCAAAAAAAACTAAGTCACAGTCTAGGCACACACATATATAATAGTCGGTGCCATTCCCAGGTTTACATTTCCATGTAACATAATCCTCAAACTTAGGGGTCTCAACATGTCAATTTTTTTTGCGCTGCAAAGTTTTAGTGCTGCTTATTTGTCTCGACTTTGGTTTCTTCCTTTTTTCTCTTCCTCTCCCACTCTGAAAAAGAAAGGATGGGTCGAGCAACATAAATCCATAAATATACAGCAGAGACCTTACTCAAGACACAGTCATACAACCAATAGATGCAAAAACAGCATCATATTTGACGACTTTACCACTTCGTAATTTTATAGCTCACACATAGACAAATGTACACGTGCAAGGCGCAGTACATGACACACACACACAATTATTGTTTTACATCAACGTCGTCGTCGTCACACTCCCAAAGAAACATGGGTACAAGTTCAACTAATTGTGTACACTCTCACCCCACTTTAGAATAGATTTTATTGGAAAGAGCAATAGTAGTCTAATTGTATACATATTATACAACACATGTGTGTGTCACAATAAGCCTCAATGACTGACAATGAAACGGGATTTCAATTTAAAACCATCACCACATTTTGGACTCCCTATTATAGACTAATAATACAGCTGGGGAAGAGAGAGGGAGAGTAGAAATACTTAATTTACCCTGCCAGTCAATTCAGAAAGAAGTAAGTTGTAACTTTATGGATCATATGAGTGTGTATTCATAATTGTGAGACATAGACGGATGTCCATCAAACTAAATAAATACTAAATACCCTAACATCCTTTCTCGCACCATCTCCGTTGTTAATACTTAATATAATCATTCTTGAGCAAACTCACAGAATCCAGATTCACTCCCCTTCATCCCATCCCTACATTTTACACCCTAGTCTAGTACACATGTAATTCCAAAATTCGAGAATAATATTAGCTGACAAAAGTAAACCATACCTATTGACTTGTCATGCACTGCCTATTTAAAATTATCTATATACAAGGATGTAGTTCCTCCAAGTCATTGACTGCATGCTACGAACAAACTGTACATTATGATTAATTTAGAATCTGGTCAACCTCAGGTCTCAGTGTACAATCAAGTCTACTGTTACATCATTTTGGACTAACGCCTTGTCATTTTGCTTTAATCAGTACTTGCTTCTCACTTTACCTCTCTTCAATTTTCCTTGCTGCAACAACTGTTTTTACTTTGTGCACACTCCACACACACACAAACGTAAACCACAGACAAAAAAGAGAACATCTTATGACAGTGTGCCATAATTATGAATATGAATAAATCCTTTCTTTTGCGTGTGTATGCATGCAATGTGTGTTTGTTTGCACACCAGCCGGAACTTTATATTCCCCTAATTTTCAACACTGTTTTTCCAAAATGAACTCTTTCGCACGTAGTCAGTTTTGTACAATATACAATATATGTGTACAGAAATCTCAATATTCTATATATCCACAATGGTGTGTTCCATTCAGTTTTATCGTCCTGTCATTTCTACAGCAGAGTGTAGTTTCAGCCCTTGAGCACAACTTTATCATCACCCACCTTAAAAAATATGAGACATAGCTATGAATACTAAACAACAAAGCGTATATATATATTGAATTAAGGTGCCGTTTTTGCCGTTCCTTCTGTCACACAATTATTTGAACCATACTGATACAGGTAGGAGTATACATGTATTATTCGCTACGTACCAAATTAGAATTGCTGTGACTCTTATCCAACAATCTAATGCATTTCCTGTGACGCTTCATTATCAAGTCTTTGCAAAGGAGGGTTGGTGTGCAAGTGTGAGTCAATCATAATAATAATAACACTGTGCCATACACATGCTATCCATATACATTCAGATGTTATTGACATTTCCAAAAGGAGAGATGAGAAAGGAGAGGACAAAACAGCAATCCTGCGGTCGTCTTTTCAAAATTTTCTCTTATTACAAAAAAAGAGTTTACTACAGATATTCCGGAAGCTTTTCCGAAAGCGAAACAAATGAGATTTATGCAACCCATGACTTGGATTAAGACTGTTATTTCGCATGCTTTCCTATCACAACCATCAAATCATTTTGGAGGATGAGCTGGCTAAACTTTACACATCTACCACCGACCACATAATAATGAAGAGTGCCTGTGGTACGTCAAGAGTGCATCAGACCGACAGTTTACACATTATTCACTGCACACTCAACCAGTGAGTCGTCTTCATCCATTCCTACCAATTCTCAAGTCATAATATATATTATATACATAACATACTGGATGGTAAAATACAAAACAAAATTACATACACAAGTTGTACACAGTTATTTCTTTACTATTGACCATCCACTCTATTATTATTATTACTGCTGCTACTACGCGTACTCGGCAAAAGTCTATTAACATTATAATTAAATATGACGTCAAGACATATTTTTTGAACCCTAGTTTGTACAATCCAAATTAATTTTTCTGTAATCGAAAGGAGAACCGTCAAACACAATCATTCCATCTTTCTAGGGTAAAGCAAGGTAGAGTAAATGGATTTGTGATTTCGTAACCAAATAACCACTCATCCCCCCCCCTCCGTCCCTACTTTTACTTTAATTAACTTGATGAAAAAACTTTTACGTACTACAGTTAACCTGTCAATTGAGAGAATGTAAAATAACGGTATTGCATCACAATATTGAGCATACATACTTAAATGTACAACTGCTTTAGGTTTGATTTATTTTGAAAAATTTGTAGGGTCTGGTTGGACTTGGAGGAAAAAAAAGTACCTTTGTGTGCAGGAAGGCTAAGCTCTTGTTGACATTTTCAATTTTATGGACTCGCATCTTTCCACTGTTTGGCTTTCCAAGTTTCTCCCCCGAAATGATCTCCAACAGTTTTAACAGCTTTTTTCCATCTGCCAAGTCTATGAATAAGTCTTCTACCTCCATCCGCGCCTGTAGAAAAAAATCAAATAAAAATCATGCATTATTTTTTGTAAAATATATAAATGACCGTACTTAATTAAATCGTTATCATTCTTATGATGACGTTTTTTAACTCTCCGACATCATTGAATTAAAACATTTAATATGCCGAGAACTATCAAGGCAGTGATGGTGGAAGGTCATAACAGATATGTCGAACATTATCCAAATAATCCCCCTCTCCCTTTACTGAAGTTTTAAATTGAACAAAGAAGGATGTTCGTTTTTACTCCATTACTTTGAAGCGTCAGCATTCCCACAACATTAGATGAAACATGGGACCACTATAACTAACAAGATCATATTGAAAATGAAGTAATGGGGAGCCTCTCCGACGTTTTTTTAACAAATTAGGTCTATGCATTTGTTTATGATAGTTACAAAAGGATGCTTTTAGTTTTTTTGTTCCCTTATAGTCAAAGCATCATCCATCCATCCGACCATCAATTTACTCAATGTAAGCACAGAGTTCCGTTTCTCTCTCTACCAGAAATCTGGAGCTGAGCGTATTTTTCAAGCAGTCGATTCATCATAACATTATCATGCTTCCTAAATACAACCCCATGATTTATGAGTGACTCGTATGTGTACTAAGGAATTTTTTTCAAAAAAATCCAGCAATCTCCTCAAATTTTTTTTCCTTGTACCCTTTGCCGTACTCTGGAAACCGGGATTCATTGGAAGAACATACCTTATACTAACACCAACACGGATTTGACATATTTTGTTTAATTTGATAATCGACCTGCCATCATCCCCCTTCATATTGTCAGTCCAAAATTGAATAACTCCGGGCGGACAAGTGTACATATGGATGGACCGAGTATATTAAAGCAAATTTTGTGTGAATCCCTCATACCCTGTACAAAGTACACAGTGTGTGTGGACTACACTACGCTCTGATCCCTCAGGCAGTAAAATAAACAACAAAACACTCAGGGACAGAACACAACTAAACAGAAAGAGAGGCAAAGGAGAAGAGAAGCAAGCAGTATTCGAGAGAGTGTGAGAGGGAGAAGAGGCCATGCCACGACTAGGGTAAGACAGAAAAAAGATATTGAAACTAACATCAAGTTCGGCGCAAAGCAACAACCCTGCGCCTCGTTTTTCCAAAACCAAAACTATCATCTCTTTCTACAAAAGCCTCTCTCCCTCCCTCTCCCATACGGTCTTCCATGTCCATGATGCCTGGCTTGTCACTCCATGTGGCAGCAAGCAAGCAACCCTCCCAACGCAGGAAAGTGCTGGAAAGAAGGGTGAGCACCACCACCCGTTCTTCTTCCTCCATGTTCCTCCGTCATCCATGTTCCCAGTCCTTGTATCCGGAGGATACTACACCATAACTTACAACTACAACTCCCTACACTACATACACACACGAACGAATATATACAATATATATATTCACGCTTGTTCCTAGTGTAGGTGTAGAAGGAAGATCGACTAATGTGAATTCCAGCAAATGCTCTCGCCATCCCGCTATGAATGTTAGTAATGTACTTATGGAGAGAGAGAGATAGCTATGCGTCATCTTCCATACTCCTATCTTCTTCTTCACCCTGGTGCTTCTGATTTTACTCAAGTTCCAGTCACTCTTTTTATGCACTAATATTGCTTGTAGGAACTGGAAAGGAAGAGAGAGAGTTCCACACACACCATTGGGAAATTCACATGGACTAGAGAAATAAAATAAATATACACCACACACACACAAACACTTCCCCTTGATCTTTCCTTTCTCATTCTTACAAAAGTGTGTTCCTCAGTTAACCTTCCTTTGACCGTTTCTGGACTTTTTATGCATTCAAACGGTGTTGCATGCAAACCGTTTTTTGATACCTTCAGAAAAATTGAGTGAGTGAATACATTCAAGTCAGTGTGATATACAAAGAGTTAATACAAAATGGCTTCAGTCACTTGAGATTGAGAGCACAGCCTTAATGAGACGTGTTGAATAGCCGATTATTATCATAAAATAAAAATAAAAACATTTATATGTTTTACTCAAATTCATACAACATTCCGTCTACCCCAACAAGGCTCTAACAACAAATTTAGAATTCGACATTTCCAGAATTTGACATCGTAATGACAGTAGTAGACAAGGAATTTATTTATTAGCACCCTCATTCTGAGTTTCTTTGACTTGCATTTGAATTGTAAAGACCGCACACTTCACACTACCATTCATTATTTCACCATGTCGGTCACACACGAGAGCACAATCAGGGCAACAGTGGAATCGGAACTTGAGAGACTCCCACCATGAGAAACTATTCTCTCATTTTCCTACGCAACTTACTTCCACTATACATACATATTGTATAATATCATTCCAAATTACTTCATACCCAGTCCAAACACACAGTCCTTTGTTTGTTCAATAACAAACAAACACATATACTCAATTTACATATTTCTCATTTAATATACAGAAAAAAGGGAGAGAGACAGGACCAATTTACATTCACCACCATCATGCTTTCAACGAACATTTCAGCAAAATGACTTTTTGTTCCCTTCCCCTAATTACAAAGTAATAAAATAATCTTGAATCCTCTAACTGACCGAGTATACAAGTTTTTCGGAAGAAAAATGAGGTGAAAACACATTGAGAGAGAGACACATCTCAGTTACTCATTTCACTGCAAGCCGACATTAATCAAAGATCTAATGGCATGCTCAACATGTATAGTATTTAGTTCAGAATTATATTACACATGTATGTTCTTATAGGAAGAAACGTAGAGCAAATGCATATTTTTTTTTAAAAAAAAGAAAGAATGTAAACTAAACCAAGACAAGAATTTTATTTGAATGAGAAGCTTGTTTGTTGATGAAGTACTTTATAATATGATACATAAGGAGTACCAAAAAACGTCTTAGGATGAAGGAGAATTCTTTAAAAAAGTTGTAAAAAAGTGAATACACGAGCATATAGGAAATGTACGGAGGAAGCTTCATCGCATTCGCAATAATAAATTGTTTATACAATTGAACCGCAAAAGAATGAAAAATATCATATATACATGACATCTATAATAAGGATGAGACTGTTCATCATCAACAATAACAAATGAATAGGTTTCACCTACATAGAATAATTTCATCTACAACACACACACCACACACCGTCCATTCAAAAAACATTCTCTCTGTCTGTCCCTATAGTACATTCAAGTATAGTTTTTTAATAAAAGGCCAACCCCTTACAATTTTGATTCCATTCAAGTACTGCGGAATACCTTGCTAACTATATTCACATCCACCTACTTTAACTTGTTTTCTATTCATTAGCTTAGCTTTGGTTTGCAATTTACTGTTGCTGGACTTTGGATGGACAGCCACTTCATACTTTTTACATGTATTTGTGCATTTTTAACTTGACAAACAGTGAAAAGGTACTTTAAAGCACTGTATCAACAACATAGAGTCTTTCGGTCAGCCAGTGCTCATCCATCCTCCAATCAGAAAAATACCAATTCAGCATTCAACAAATACCTTCACCCCTCTCACTTGCATACAGATATGTAAATCTTTTTATTAGAAATCATTCAACCAAATCGTACTATTTCAACTTTGTTGTACAAAGTCACCTAACCTTGTCTTTGATGCGCCACCTGTTTCCTCATCACATTCGTCTTCATTCCCATCAATCTTTGCAATTTCAGTTCCCTCTAGCCTTCCCTCTTTATTTCCATTTCTAAAACGGTCTGCTGTCCGAAAAACAACTATAACTTGCTATCATACTCTCCCGCTCCGAGGGATAAAAATTATCTATTGTATTAAAAGTCTTTCTCCTCCCTAACTGAATAAAGATTTCACTAGAATCTCAAATTATTATTACATTAATCATGTGACAAAAATTACAACGGGGTTGTAAAGTATAAATTTCAATTTGTATGGATGACATGAGTCAATAGATGCCATGCCTTTGAAAATTCAAAGAATACTGATCATCGATTTACTCCACAAAAGTCAATTATTTTCCATTTATGTTCATAATTTAACACATTGAGAGATGAAATTGTAATTATATCACACACTAGGGGTTGTATACATTGAAGGGTTGGGGAAAATGAATCATCGACCAAATTGGTGAAGACATTTGCAAAAGGTATTTGACTATTACCACTAAAAGCACTTAAAATGAGCCGCAACAACAAGCCGCCCACACCCACATTTGTTTATTTTCCAATCTAACACACGCACACACATACCCGAGAAGAGCAACTCAAGTCAGCATTTTTTAAGTCGTTAACTCCGACATAAACCCAAGTATCTCAGCTTAAATTCCACACACACACACATTTATATATTTTATTTGATGAAAGTAACTGGAGGCTGCCTTTTTCATTACAAAAACTACAAGGTGTGTGTGTGTGCAAAAAATGTTTTCAATGTTCATATTACAGAATATTATAAACTGTTGTAGCAATAGGTTAGTACTAACTTTGTCCGTTCCACATACTGAATGATTTATAATTTGAGAATAGAAGGGAGAATGAAAGCTAAAACGGCTGACATGACACACAAGTGCATACATACCATGAAAAATGCAAGTGTTTTATAATACTGTAAAAACACATCATTTTGTGAGAGCGAACACAACAAGGAAATGTGTGCGTTTTGCCAATATTGCTCTATATTGTGCAGGAATATTTTGTACAAAAAATAACACACATGAAATGTATTAGAATATACAACTCAGGTAGAGAAAATATAGGTAGGTAGGTAGGAAGTACCTACAATGTGCATGTCATTCATTTTCCCTCAATAAAAATGTGATACTGCTTTTCCTTTTGTTTTTTTCTCTCTCCCTCCTACCTCCCTTTTCTTTTATCTACTCAAATTCCCTCAACGAAGAAGGATGGCAGCATAATAATAATAGGAGGAACGGATACCTTTTTACAAAGTTTTCAGTACAAAAACAAAAAAGTAAAGATATTCTAGTGTTTAAGTGCCTCCTCTCCACCACCTACTCTACTGCTCTGAATTCATCTGTTGCCAGTCTTCTCTTCCATTCTTTTAGTGGTCTCAGTTTCTCCCTCTCTCTACAAGTCCATTAAGAGTTCAACTAATCTATCGCATGACATTTACCACACAAACTTAGTGCAGTAATTGTGTACCGTCCCGTCAGATCAAATGATTGAGTCGTGAATAATCATAACAAACAATGGAATGGAAATGAACGTGATAATGTAAAAGCCGCTAAGTAGTAACTTTTCACTACATCATTTTCATCGTCACAGATGTACATTGTGCCATTCCTTCACTTCCTATCACTCTCTCTCCGACGACCTTGCTCCGTGAGCTTTAGCTTTTTTCCCCTCTAATTGAAGTTTGAACATCCAACAGTTGTACCCCCTTCTCTCTTTATATTGATCTGTAAAATGTTATAGTTGCAACTTTCTGAACATAATACGCAAAGAAAAATATACACAGCATCATCACAATGGAATAAATCCAGTTATCATAAAATCAGAGATTTTGAAATCAAAACGCATTTTTTTTCCCAATGCTTTTCCTATTTAAACATACTACATATTGTATATCGTTATAATGGAATGAGAAACAAGAAGGAGTTCTCAATTGTCAGCCATTCTCTGCTGTCAATGATGATATGCTGTATTACTTCCATGTTTTTCTCATCCTCTAATTCCTCTACTCCTTTACGTATTCTGTATCATGTATTTAACACTCACAACTATGATCGCAATCTCACACTTACTACTAAACAAATGTTACATGACTACGATAATTACTTTTGTACTTAAAGTGCATCACTGCTATTCTCAGCTCAAGAAATGAATAAAAAAAGTTAATGTGGGTAAATCGTGATACCATTTATTTTTCTTGGTACTACTACTACTCTCTTGAAAATAAAAAAGTAGCTAAATTAAAACTGACAATTCCTTGTTCCTTATTAAATAATTCAACTTTTTTTTATTAATCCGAAATAATCTACTTTCACTACATACATGCAGCTCAGTAGCTATAATTTTATGAAAACCAAGAAATAACCTTTTAAAAAATGGTTTGTAAATAACCCTTACTAAAGAGGCTACTGTATTATTCTCTCGACACTGTACGAGAGTGGACAAATTTAAATAAGATGAATGAACCATGTATGCCAGAACCACGTTCTGTGTGTCTAATTGTGTAGACTGTAGAGTATGGTCACAGTATGTTGACTACAATTCATCATATTTTTATGTCCAAGTAGTGTTGCGCTCAAGAGACGTCACACAGACACTCGTTCAAAATCTAAAATTTAGATTCCAAATATGACGACATGTCAATCAATTCATCAGAGATGAAATTATCTATACTCGAATAAATTCTGCTAATTTTTTCACCTCCCCTACACTTTAAGTCACACAATTTCCTACATCCATCTGTCATCACACGTAATCCAAAGTATAATACAGGACAATTACATTAACATTTTAAACGTTAATGTTTTCAATGCTTTCAACCGTTAAATTTAGTGGTTGTGAACTTCATCTCTTCTCTTTTCTGGACAAATGGTACCATGAAAATCTCACTGACACGCAACGAGGGTACCACTAAACTTGACATGCAACATGAAACATGCTCTGTGTGTGTGCCTCACAAAACATTTGTGTATAAGGCACAAGTTGTCTATTTTACATGGTAATGTGTTCAGCTCATGTCAGATGAACACTCGCCACTCACCAGTCACAAATATTTACTCCTCTGTCACTTATGACTGAGAAATACCTAAGAGAAAAATCAATATTAACGTCATCACTCTTCACCTCCCATATTTTAATAAGATATTTCAACCCAAGATTGACATTCTCCAGTTTATTAATACCCATCTTGAAGATGCCATCTTCTCAAAACTGTAAAGTTGACAAAATTCTACATCAACAAATAATCTACATACTGTCATAAATCAAAAAAGGGATGACTTAAATCTCATAAAAGGACAATATTGTAGAAGGCTAAGCAAGATAAAGAAAATCAGTGCATGATTGCTTACAACGGTGTGAGAAAAAAATAATACCCTCATTGAAAGTTGTACATGGCTGCCACATCATCATGATTTTTCATTTAGACTATGTACCCTTCTCATTTATCGCAACGTACTACGTCAATGTCAGTCGTCAGCTATTTGTGCTTACTTGTATACATTTTTTTGCTAACTCAAAAAAATTTAAAGGTAAGAAGAATCAAGAAAAATTACAATGTTTCTTGTCCATATGTGTTTCAGTGTATGTCATTCCTTGCAGCCCATGCTCACGTTAGTAGGTGTATATTACAGACAGGAATATAAAGCGTACGAGACACCATAATAAATATACATAACCATTAAGATTTCAATTTAAATAATGTATTTAAATCCTACACAGCAGAGGCATGGCTATACACTAGCTTTATGCCTACATTATTATAATACC
The DNA here is from genome assembly GCA_009870185.1 of Pygmarrhopalites habei. NCBI lineage: Eukaryota > Metazoa > Arthropoda > Collembola > Symphypleona > Arrhopalitidae > Pygmarrhopalites > Pygmarrhopalites habei. Next base: position 42,713 of record WJFB01000090.1, read on the forward strand.
ATTACTGACAAGACAAAAAAATCTTTTAAAAAAATCCCAACCAAGATATAAAGTTACAAGCACAAGTCAATCGGTCGAATGTCGAAAGTCTCCATACATGAAACGTATGTCAGTGAGTAGTATTCACAAACAGAAATGCAATGCATAATATATACATTAGAAAAGATCAATTTTTTTTGTGAGGATAAGAATGCATCCATGTGACTTTTGACGTACATATTCAGTACAGCACGATTGGAAATGAGACATACTCCCTTATGATATCTATGATGCTTAGATCATCCTGGATGACTTTAAATACATGTGGTATGAAAGTGTGCTACAAATACGATATCTGTCACCTGTAGTCAACTTCAAGGTAGCCTTGCTGATACATAGCAAATATCATCATTACATGATCATTGCATTGCGAAATTGCTCATAAATTCTTCTTATCTCTCTCTATTTGCTTTCTGGAGTCATCTTGCTGTTGTACATGTCCTCCATTATCCTTCCCACTCACAACAAAACTTTGTTTCAATGTCATTTTTTAAAAATTGCAAATGCATTCACTCTAGAGTGTGGCTACAGCTTTCACTATGTCAAATTACAGCTAAAAAATAATTAAACATGTTCCAGCTCATTTATGCCTGACATCTTTTCTACCAACATCATTCCAGAAAAACAAAACCGCTTGTTGTAATTGTCCTAATTAGCAATTTCTGTCATAATCATCTTCAGACACAAAATTCACAAGAAAAAGGAAAAGGTATTACAATTCACTCCCCGTCTCATGGATAGTTTCTACTCAGACAGTGGCACACACAAACCTCATTTTTCAAATGCTACATACCCTGTCTTCTAGCCTGCCATTTGCACAGCTTCTCATTTTATGACTTAATGACATCATGCCGAGAAATTCCTCATTCGTAACCCTCAATATTATTTTATCATCAAGCGTGTGTGAATTAAAACACACACGGTTAAAAACTATGAAGGACCTTGACACTTTTGAAACAAATGATATTCATTTAGTTATACCTGTGAACACAAATTACGTGATTGCATATTCCAACTAATACAATTCAAGTTGTAATCCCGTCATCAAGTAGGACGCACATGTTTAGTGCCTGACAGGCTTCACATTTAAAAATGTCACATTACAGTGCGTCAACATGTAGCTCCGAAAAGTAATCATGAACTAGGACATGAATACAAACTAGATTCAGATCAAAATCAAAAGGCAAACTTTGTCAGGAACTGGATATGATACAATTAGGAAGGAGTGATGGTTTTCTCCAAATTAAAATGGGTTGTAAAAAATATTCAGAGTCAGTTAAGGAGGAACATGTGTGTAAAAAGCTACGATGAACAAAAGGAGCTACTAGAGACATGTCGTTGAATCTAATATCATCAACTCTCAGTCCTATTCAAAATTGTGACAAAAGACTTCGATCATTGTACCTTCAAAACTTATGTTACATCACGACCGAAAAAAATTTGCTATCATTGAGTATAGATTCAACTTGGGACATTTACAATGTAAGGAAAATATATCAGACAGAAAGACATCCAGCTGGATATTTTTTTAAAAAATTAAATGATATACTGTCGAAAAAAATTCACAGTCACTAAACTATAGTGGCATAAAATCCCTTCCCTCCATAAATTGAAATTGAACAACAAATGGAAGATGGAAAATGATTCTGTTGATATTGGCTCCTAGAATAATTTATACACTTCATTCTTGATCCCACCATCATGAAAAATATGAAACTCAAATGATGCCGGAGGCGAGACAGACAGTTATTATAAATCATAATCGTGTTCTACCTTGCTGAGAAAAGAGTTCATCCATTTTGTAAAGGTCTTCTTCTGGATGTGTAATCTCTCCTCTTGTAGAGCCTTAATACGGCCTGTTTCGAACTTTAAACAATCTTGTGACATCGTGATCAAGGCACTGTTCACTCATACAGAAAGCACTCCAATTTTTTCTCTCAACACACACATACACACACTCTCCCTGTTTTTCTTTCAGTCTCCTGCTGATTCACGCATGTGAGCTCCAACACTGCAAACACACTTCATTGGTCGTCAGGATCTGGTTATTGGGACCACTTTGACAAACTATTAACCTGAAAATATTCAAAATAAAATAAAAATAAGTGATGACATGAAATTATTTAATCAGATTTTTAAAATAGTGGACAAAATTATACTCTATATTATTATATGTTCATACTGTGAAATCGCATGGCACAAATTCAATTTTAATAATTAGTATACCACTTGAGTTTTAATATTCTACCTCATCCAACCAAACTTGTCTAAAGTTCATTTCACTACCACTTTCATGAAAAGAACCAATAACAATAGCATAGTTGATAAAATATCTATCTATCTCCTTTACAACAGTCTCATCAGGGGATAACATTACACTGTGACAGAGTCACCACATCCCGTGGACCAGTCTGGAAATGACGCAATTCAATTTTACTATTTTCAGAAAGAAGAAACATTTAAATCTAAATGATAAATTAAGATTAATTATCAGGGATTAGTGCAGGGTGGAAGACAGTGAGTGATGGGCATCCTCTTGCCATAACAGAAAAAAACTACTATTACATTGCAACTCCTCCAGGTCATATTCGTTGATTGATTGTGACGAGGACACTTCACATCACACACACACAGTGAGAGAATTGTCTTGCATAGTTTCCTTTACGTACACCATCGGTATACACAGCAATACACACACAACAATGAGGCAGCATCAACAATCTGTACCCACGTTTATACAATATATGTATAGTCAGTTGCAAGATCCACCACCATCCTCACAAAAAAACAGAAGGCACGAACACACACATCTCCAGAAACACCTTGTGCTTGAATAGGACACGGAATGAGAGCAAACAGCATAAAAATGCCATGGCATAATTACAAGAAAAAATCACATAATTGCTTGTGAGTGGAACAACACGACGATTCGTTACAAGAAAAAAAGAGTTGTTTAATTGATCTGTCTACAGTACACTACATTGCTTCTATTGCTCTTGTTTCTTTTCTAATTTCAAGGGAGAGAGAGAGGATGACGGGGGGGAGAAATATTCATTTACGAAGGACCGCTGCAAGCCGTGTAATCACACACAGCAGTCACACATCCCAACACAAAAATCCTAAAGACAACGTCAAATGCTTAGACACCCCATACTCTCCCCTCATTTCGGAAAAAACGCCTCAAGATCATTTTTCCATTACTACTTAACTAACGAGAGGGCCGAGAATATACCATGTATAAGGCGATATACGAAGGGATAAGCGAGAGTCAACAACTTTGCTGACGAAAACCACTGATATTCAAGTAAAAATGTGTGTACACGTAAATTACAAACTTCTGCATTTTACATGTAGTACAAACCCAGTCGAATCAAATATATGGCATAATGAATACACACTCCGCATATTCTAACGCGCAATGTGACTACAAGGATAGAGAAAGACCCTTTGTAATTTTCTGCTCTATAAATACAAATACATTTGCCTATCACTCTTTCAGGTGAACCCTTTTCCTATTATATACCACTGAAACTCCTATTTCCTATAAAATTACTATAGATATATACAAGTCCCTACATTAGGTTATTGTGATGATAGAATTTGAAGGAAGCGCAGAAACCGGAACGAAGTATTTCGCCGGTTCTACCTTACATGTCCCATATAAATATACTTTGCAAGAAAAACATTAGTTTATTTCCTACACACGTGCCCTATATGTATTTATAAGTTTTTAAATAAATAATAATTCCAAACTCAAGAAATAGTGACAACAACAAACTGTGTACATTTGAAGGATGATACCACGTCCATTCCATGATTCAAAAAGTCAATAGATACTTCACAAAGAAATTCAATGTTAAACTTACGCTAAAAGAGGCCAGTGGATACTTGTAAGCTTTTCACAGTCAAAAAAATTGCCTGGTACACTTCCACTTGTACTACTTACTACCAATAACGAATTTGAAGGAGAAAAGTTTTGAAAACTAATTTTTTGGGATACTCGGCTTGTCCGCTTCACACTACTAACAATATTCGTCAGGCAAAATAGTTTCGGAGCTAGCATTGCTCTTATCTCAGAAACGTCAAAATATAAATGATAAATTAACATACCACAAGATAACGTCGTTCAGGGATTGAATGCATGAAAATTAAATACACTTGAAATTGAAATGACATTTCAAGTGTGGAATAAAATTAAATATTACTCATTTCGCAAACACAACCAATAAACATCACATTCTTGTATGTATATAATTGTGTAGGATGCGCTTATCATCTATTGTCTATTTGTTTAAATTCGAAGGATTTGTTGAAGAGAGAGAGAAGGAATTCTAAAAAAAAATTAACCCCACTGTCGGTCCTAATACATTGAATATAGTTCAAAATTAATCTGTGGTATCTTCTCTAGTGTTGCCCACTAATTCACACATACAAATTACAGCAACTTTTTGTTCACTTTGTAAAATATTCAAATGTTATTATATTGCCTTCCCTTAAAGTTTAAGGCTTAAACGAGTCTACAGATAATTTTCGCCAAATATTTTTGCCACACACAAACACTGTACCAAATTCATACATTCATATCACCATATCTCCGATTTTCTATCTCAGCCAAAAGAAGGAATTATTAAACTTTATATTATATACATTAAGCCCCACACTGTCAAACAAAAGGAAAGCGATGCAAACCCATCAAAGTCATAAAATTATGAAGTATGCAACTGATAATGATAAGGTAAGGAAAGGAGAAAAAACTTTTTGATCACGATCACATCAACAAAGCCCATAAACGCACTATAAAAACACAAGCATTGGCGTATTCCTTGACTTCAAAATCTGATCTTCACTTGTTGTCGTTGAAAATAATCTATATCTATATGGACTGACTGGAAGAAGACGGAAGAAACAGGTAGTTAAACATGAGCAAAACTGCTTATTGTGATCTACAATCATTAAATCCACGCCCTAACACCATCATGAGAAGTTTATTATTCCAACTTGTCAAATATTGTAAACATGAACCAACAAAAGGAAAAACTAATATTTCTTCTATGATGTAATCATTTTCTTTTTTTCTAAATTCGCAGGATTATTATTTAATTGACAACATTTTATTACGGAGACTCAGACTATCTACGAGAATGTTTCAGTCGTAGACAAAAAAAAAATAAACCAAAAAGATGAATTAGGTGTGTCAAAGGCATACAGAAATCCTTCCTCAACTTGAGTTTACCCACTGAGACTCTCAGTCTGAGAGTAAAAGAAATTGAAATACAAAATGAACAACATAATTCATAAACTAACCATCCCATCTCACAGTACAAATATGAAGATAAAAAATTATAAAACAGTATCAATTCATCTTGTAGCCTTGGGTGTTGGAATGCAAGAATTGAAAAATAACATACATTGTATTCTTTACTACGTAGTATATTGAATCATGAGACCTGAATGATGAGCGTACGCCACAGGAAATATTTCTACACAGCAACAATACATTTCGCAGAATTTCCTTAGTTGAAAACATTAAACACAAAATTTCCTACAGAAATGAATCCACATGATACGCACTCCCACTCCACAGTCCATTGAGTATACCGTATAGACGACCTATAAAGTCAATTTATTCACGAACAATATGACAAACACAGAAAGAAGTACACTCAGCCAGGTAAAACAGGTCAGAGATCAAATAGTGTACACCAGCATCAGACACATAATTCAACTCTCTTGGTCATCCCTCTTGTGATTACTGACTTCAAACACGACTTTTTAAAGTCATCCACAAACGTGTGTGTGTCCAGTCTTCTGCCTGAATTTCACTCTAACAATGTACTACGACATGCTGATGATGATAATAATAATAATTCCATAAAAGCTACAATACAAAATAAAAAATACGAATAAAAACAACATAGAAACCAATTATTATACCCTCTAGACACATTTTCACATTTATCACAGTCGGTCCGTCTATTACTCCTTTCTTCTTCCCAGTCTCCCCCCCTTTCCTAACATGTCTCTGTTCTTTCTCCCTCCATTTTTCACCTTCAGAGTGCAAACGCGGTGTACTGTCAGTACTTTGAACACTTACAACATAATTCACACACAAAGTCAAAACCCCATCCGGATGTTTTTGCAACAACTATACAGATCAGTTTCAAATTCCAAGAAGTTCCAACCCTACTCAACTTCCTTCTCATCAAAACAATTATTTTTCTTTTTGTCAGGACTCCTTTTAACTTTGCTACAAAAATTTACTCATTTTTCTACATTTTCTTGGAATCATTTTAACTTTATACTCCTCCACAATTTAAACGTTCACATTAGTAGTGAACATTTTTAGCCAGGCTAGTATGTACAGCATGACAATCTAAATTTAAAAGGCACCATTGCCTACGCAAATACACATTTCTGGTGATGAAATGTCTGTCTTGGACTAATAGTTGGGTAGAGTACATAGACATTCAAGAAACAAATTCAACACTTAATGCATCTCTAAATCAAAATTTCACGCCAGTGTTTTGTTTTTTTTCTCTTACTTCATTATCAAAAAAATACATAAAACAATGTGCACGGACATTAAGGTGAATAATCACTATCTAAATGCCAAGTTCCCCCTCTAATTTCTGATTAAATTAATTTGAATGCTCCTTCCCCTTAATGGAACTGAGCCATGCAAACTCGGAAGTCTCGTTCCGATCGAATTGACTTTTTTTTAAATATCCCCTTTCGTTCACTATATATCCAATGTCAAGTTCACATGAGTATATAAAATTGCGCAGGATATATACAAAATACAACTGTATGTATTTTACTATCTAGGCATATCACGTTGATGAGCATTATGTAAGACGTGGCTGACAGAGGAGAAAAGAAAAATAACATCACTGACATGTTGTTCCATCCTATGGTTGGTTGTGCGCGAGTAGTGAGTAGTAGTAGTAGAGATGCGTAAAAAAGAGCCCTGAATTATCCAAAGACAAAGTGATATATATATAAGTAACTCTTGAGTCGAGAGAGAGTCGAGAAGTGATACTTGCGAGTTTTTCTCTCTACATACTTGTTATTTTGCTCCAACTAATCCACCCTTCTGACTTGTCTTAACTACAATAACACTACGAGAGTGAGACTGACGGAGTATGGTCATGATCATAATCAACTCTGAAGAAGAAGTGTTCGGTAGTAGTTGTTGTAGTAGCAGTAAGTAGCTTATTCATATGTCCATGTCCTCCCCAGTACTAACACATACACACTCAGTCCACAACCCAGCCACAGTCAGTACTTTTTACACTTGCTCTCCTTGGGCACACACAACAAAATAATATTACAACAATGAAACTACACAAGTAGAATACGATACAACAAACCAACTTAACAAGAATTGCATGGCAGCATCTTTGGTCCGAGCCCATGTTACATTTACATCTCAACGCTGTACGTAGTACGCACACTAACTAACATCTCTCTGTCCAGTTCTTATACTGACTAATATGTATGTATGTACCTCCACACATTTTGACTTTATCATTATAATAATCACAAGTTGGTGCTAGTATTGGAGGATTATACAATTTAGAAGATACACACACACAAAGACATGCATACAAGTTAACTCTTCGTCAGTGAAACATCTACCGGACAATGAACTTTTTCAACTTTTCTGTCTCCATCTCTTTTACTTTTACCTGCCTCTCTTTCTGTCTATCTCATTCTACCATGTGTGTAGAATATGATCATCTTGGAATCAAACTATAGCCACATACATTCTAACGAGCCCTCGAATCCTAATCGTATTCGCAAAACGCAACTCACCTGTACTACAGACATACCACGCGCTATACCATTCTTTCTACACATCATCATCATCATCATTTTCTGTATACCCTATACACAGTACACACACATAAATTGAGTGAAGAACTTTATGTGATGCATCACACATGCACATCACACACACCATCCACAGATATATTTAATAATAACTGCACGACGACAATATGCTATGGTGGAGGACTTGTGTACAGTATACATATATATAGTATATATATACCCACTGCATCATCATCCTTGTTCCTACAAGCATATGGATAATAATAAAAGTTTCGACCAAGAAAGATGATTATCTTTTAGCATCTTCTTCCTATCACATCCATAATCTACCGTACATCAAACTCTGAAAGGACTTTACTTTTGCAAGACTCTTTCCACTTCCATAAGGTACACACACACACTCGTACAAAAAGAAATCCAAAAGCAAGCACACACACAATTTTTTCACATTTGAACATGTAATTACATTATAGTCGTATAAATGTGTGTACACTGGATATACATACCACACACACCTGATCCTCTCAATGACTTATTATAAAAGCTTCAAATTCTTTCGATCTTGTCAACTGTGGTGAGTCCATCCTCCTCCTCCCACGTCCACGTCTGACGGTTTCTGTCACTTTCCACTGACCAACACTCCATGACCAAAAAACTACTTACTGGATGATTCAGTCCCATGATGATGATAGATAATACTAACACATACACTCTGAATCTTCAGCCTATACTATCCTCATACACATCCATCAGTCATCGTCATCCCATACCTAAATGGACTATCGACCAAGACAATGTCAAAAAAAATTTGCCAGTCCTTTCTCTTAACCATGTAATAATAGTGGATGTAGGAACGTGGTGGCAGTGGTTTTCAAAAACCATATACTATAGTAATTGTCTCTCCTTTTCTGAAATGTTACCTGTGCCGACGATCCCAGACATTCTGGGACTCTTTCTGGTCTTCACTAAAGAAAGGTTGAGCATTTTATAGTCCATGACCGAGCCCTAGTCACTGTATTCAAATGAATAGAGGATGACACAATCCCAGACCACACACACACATTGTCACCTTCACCTGACCTATCATACCTTTGTTAATAAATATTTATATTGTAACTCAATGCATACAAGGAGAATCAGAATCAGGGATGGTAGACATGAACGCCAACAATTCAAAATTACTATTTTGTATGCTATTTAAAGAAGCTGTCATCAATTAATTCAACCTTGCTCTGATCCTCCCACAACATTTTTCTTTTCTCTCTCTCTCAGACAAGCACCATCCTTATTCACTCCCCCAACTTTTGTATAAAACTGGAAAGCTCATCCAACTCTCCCGGCAATTCAACAAGCATACAAGTTTTTTTTAAAAAAAAAACTCTACTATATTTGCCATATAGATTTATTAAAAAACCATCACTTCCCTCGTCACGGAAGAGCTGACAATCACAATCCATAGATTTATTACATAATATTAACACACAATTATGACTGGATGAAGAATTAATCCTCCCCAGTATTTTACCAATCTTTGATTTAGGTATGCATGCATTCAAAATTAAAATCAAGCCTGTCATAATTTCAATACGACCCATGTACGAGAATCTACTTCAATACCACACACATGACAATAAAATAGGGAACTGGCGAACAATCGAATGAATGAAATTTGCACCTAACCTTCTATTTCACATCTCTCTAGCTTAGCCCACAGAATCATCCCGACAGATAATATTCAACAAGACACCAGAGAAAGAGAGACCAACCAGAGGAAGAGTACAAAACAGGTATCAAGGGTGAATGAATTTCCGTGCGCTCCCTCATATGAACATACCTGTACATACTATTACATACATACACAGTCCTCAGTCAGATGTACGCACAATTCATAACAAGCGTATGCAATGCAAATCCCCATTCTGCACGCCATCGGCATTAAACGTCATTGAATCCACAAAAATTCCTTGCATATACTATAATAATATGTAATGTGTATGATAGCTTAGCTACGCTCATGCTCAACCCTTCAAAATCTGAATCTTCTTCCACATCTTATAATAATAGACAAACAACACCCAACATTCTCAAGGAACCACTGGAATTTTGGACAACATATGGTACTGCAAATTCCTCTACAATTCAAAAAATGTCACAAATCGCAATAATCCATGATTACGCCCTGTCAATTCGTCACACAAATAAAGCATCCATTCAAGGTCACCTATATATATTTTTTTATATATTATGTCTCAGAATTCTAGAGCACAAGGAGTATAATTTCTCAGATGGCCATATTTCTTCAGACGATTTGAGAACAAATAGCATAAAAACTTTAATACAACGAAAGATATGTGTGTACAGTAGTGTACACAACATGAGTCGTAAGATATACATGTAAAAGATGGTTAATAAGATTAGTAAAAGCTCAACTGGAAACTCTTTGTAAATACATCTGATCCACTATGTAAGCAATCTTATGTACTTAAAAAGTGTAAAAAAGTGGACCATTTTTCTGCTTTAAACAAATAAAAAAAACCTCGCTCATGGCATATAAAGTACAAAGTGTAACTTAATCTGATTTAAAAAGTATGTACATTTTAAATAATATTGAGACTGGATTTTATATTTTTGAGCATCATAATCATACCTGCCACACAAAGGAATTATAACAAGCTTAAATATTTCTTTGTCCAAAAGCTTCTGCGAAACGAAAATAATAGCAGAGGGAATACTTTCAAATAAAAGACGAGTCTCAGTTTGACCAGACTCGAACGATATTTTTGCCATGTGCCAAGCAGTACACAGAAGGGCTCAATGTATCCGTATGCGCCTACTTGCCTACGTGTGAGAGACAAATTCCATGTTCAATTGCTCTACCGTCAAAATCTTCATCACTGTAATATTTTACACCCCCCCCCCCTCACACACACACACACACACAAACTAAATACCATGCACATTCAATCCTGCATGAAGGCATCATGGCAAAGTTTCCTATGAGATGCATACTTGAAGCTGATCTTGCAACCCTTTTTTTCTCTCCTTCCTATAATAGAGGAGTAGAGCTACTGTACTGGAAGCTAGTTAAGTTTTACTATGACTGCTGCAATAATTTGCTCACTCAATAATATATAGTTGTCTGTCAGACACAAGACACAATTCGTCTAAAAATAATGTTCCCCTTCTAAGTGTCATCATTCCATTTTCCTTCGTCCATAATTGCGTACCTTTTCAATGTAGACAAGCAGTTGACACAGACAAATCTTCAAATAGTCAAACAATTGACGCCTGTTTGTCACATTCATTTATCAGTGATTTGCTAATTTTATTACCAAATTTCCTGTGTTGTGCTTTTGACTATTTCACCGGATGGATTTCCTGGAAAATATACTACCTGTACAGTCAATATTAAAATTTTCCTACGTGCTCAAAATGTGGAATAGAAAAGCCACATGAATTTAAAATTATTATTACCACAATAATAATTTCAGGGAAAATTTTTCAGACTCATGCATGCATTCACCCATTGTATGAACATGTCATTTGGATTCCAGGATATGATTACAAGGGAACCATGCCGGTACCTCCTAGCCCATATCAATGGTATTTACCTTTTGGCCAACAATGATATTGTTGTAGAGACAAAGAAGCACAAACCGTGCTCTTTGAAAAATACATTACTTATAAGTAATGTTACAAAACTTGTTATAGTAATTATTACTTGTAATAATTATTGTGCAACAGAAACTCAGACTAACATGTAAGAATAATGATTTAATTTTTTAAACCTCCTCCTCCTCCCTTTTACCATTCTCAGCGATTCCTTGTAAACTCTTCAAGTAAAGTATTCACAAATTTAAAGCGACAACGACAACAAACTGAACAACTTGTGCCTCGTTTGAGCTTCAAGTTGGCAGATTTTTACAAAAGATAATCAACAATGGACAACAACAACAAGTACTACCTACCTAACTCGAACAGCTACTACAAGAACACAGTAAGAAAAAATGTTTTTTTTGCCAGAATATTTTTGCATCATTTTCACCCAAAGAATATGTTGAAGGTTAAGTATTCCATTCTATACTCGTACAGGTTCTACGTTGGAATTGCACATTTTCCTTCGTTGTCACCTGTCACCCTCAGTCCTGTTAGAATCATACAGATGTAATGAAATAAAACTTCATTTACCCCCGTTTAATGGTCCCTGTTTTTCTCGGTATAAAGTTGATTGTGACTGCAATTAGTACTTGGGATACATGCGGGCAATAAACTGTGAAAACTGTAATGGCCTCGTATACTCCTACCTACACACATCCCAACCATACCAAGAATGACAATAACGAGACAGAAATTTTTGAACTAGCCCTTGAAAATGAACTGAAATACAAAAAAAATTAAATTAAATGACAAGCCAGTCAGAATATCTTGCTTCCTTTTTTTTCTCTCTCGTGAAATCCATGTGGATATCACAAGAGCTGTGTCCAAGTAAATCTTGTAGCCTAGTCATCATCATAGCTTATATAGTATCTTATTCTAGATTGTCATAACTGCTCCTTCTTCAAATAACAATATACCAACAACAATGACCGCAATGATAAATTTTTCTCTGTTGATGCTTATATTCTGTAAGTTTCTACCTTGTGTCAAGTCACACTGTCGTTCGTTGTGTTTCTATAGCGGAGCTTCTTGTCCACCCCCCATGCCATTATATTATCGTCGTCATCATCATCGTGCAAAAATAAATACTATAGCACCAGCGTGTGAAAGCCATCCCAAAAATAAACAGGACACCTACACTAAAAACTCATACATGTTTTCCTAACGGTCACCTGTACCTAGTGTCATTATTGTTGTCAATGGTGTGCTAGTGGAGTTTACTCTTTGACACATAAATTCTCATACATATTCCTATCCCTAGAGGTGTATCCATTCTGTACATCCTAATACTACATATCCAAAAGTCTCAGCTCAACTGGAAAGTTGCTCTCTCCACGCAGATCTTCTTCTGGCGTCTTGTTGTTGTTCCAAATGTCAATTCTTGTGCACTCTGTTCTCTCTATAAATGAACAGTAAAGAGTATGCAACATGGAGCGTTGTCATTCCTCATTACAATTAGACACACACAATTCTCAAAAAAACCCCAACTGAAAAAAACCCATGTATTGTAGAATGAGAGAGACACCTCCTCGTCGTTGGCATATACAGGTAGTTACCAGGTTAAATAATAGTCCTACTTAAGTTCATACACAAACACATACTGAACAAGGTAAGTGCAAGAAAAGGCAGAAAGGATGTGACTATGTACTTACTTGACTAATGCCGGCTACATTAGCGGTAATATGGCTTGAAAATACAATAAAATTTGAGGAAATTTAAGACAAAGTATTATTCACGTGTCGTCGTTCATTTCATGCCTAGCCAGCCGAGAGTAAGCATTTACCTTGACTTTGACTAAACTATAATACTAAAGGTATTACTACTACATACACCAGTCACCAACATAGGTACAATACAACAGACTGAGGCGGCAAGCCTATGACAACTCTCGCGTCACTTATGTAGATCCATTACCCATAAAAAATATTATTACAGCCACTTTGGCCTCCTGTCTTGGGATTCCTTCTTTAAGGAAGTCCAACTCCAAAGACGAGTCCAGTCGAGACGGCGACATTTCAATCTATATACAGCACTTTTTTACAGAAATTTTTTTCCCTGTTATTGCCTAAGTAATATTTAGTAAATATAAAAATACTTTACTAATATCAGTACAAAAGGGTGCAACAATACTGTAGCGCACCCAAACCCTTTTCTTTAATTAAAATAACAAAATATAAAATTTGCGGCATTGCGTACACCTTTTCGAAATTTTTCCATCAGACCCTCCACATGTTTCCCTTTCAAAAATTTTTCTTCGCTATTTCCTTTGTCAACGACAATCCCACAAGAAGAAATTACAAGCAACTCCGTATACGTGAAAATAATGATGACGACGACAAGAAGGACGACTCATAAGTAGTTGTTGCATGTTTGTGTGCATACAAGAGTAAAAGCATTAAAAATTCTTGGATTGTCGTAAATATTTTCAACTTTTAATGTTGCACTTCCACCACCCAACTCTTCATAGTCATTGACAATGGAGGCACACACAATCTCACACTAATGTTACATTAGTTATGCTTCCAGCACCATGGAAAAAACTACATGGATTGTTTGTCTAATTTTTTAAAATGTCCTGCATACTCTATAAGAATTGAAAATTTCTGTAGCTTTGCTAAATTTCTAAAAAATATTCTCAGTCTTCTCACTTTTTGTATAAATATATTGTCAAAATCTGTTCTCATTTCGTTAATAGCATTAGCTGCTATATGAATGGAAAAAAATTACCAAAATTTATCTTAGTGGAAGTTGGGACGCAACCATTCTTAGAAGTCAACACTATGAAGACTTGTATAGAAAATTCTTACTTTGTAAAAGTAATGAATTTTGTTAAATGAAATAATGAATTATAAGAAATAAAAGTTGAATGACAATTCTACTAAATGACAAAATCTATTCCGCCTTATAGCAAGCTACGGGAAAGGCATGCTCCCATAATGCGTGTTCCATAGGTGCAATAAGAAACACTAGAATTATAAAAAATATATGTATAATCTCCTTCACAAGAACACATGAAATTTTTTTTCTCAAAAAGTCTTTATGAATCCGAATGAAGGGAGGAGGGAGAGAGAATAAAGAAAACGCTTTTGGTAGCTAAATGATGCTTGTGTGTGTGATAGACTCCACATATATGATTATTTTAGTGCCAAGAGACACAAATTATACACAAGGCAACTAAGTACCTTCTGTATTATTGACTTGCAAGTCTGAGTTGAGCTTAAATTCATACATTAAACATAAGTATAATGTAGCACATGAATATAATATGTAAGTAAATGAAACTATTACAAGTACAATTAGAATAAAACTCTTTGAGCATGGGCCTCACGTATTAAAGTAAATCGCATCAATTGTGAAGCCTAACCTGACGACTGACTGACCATGTGCAATTTACTCTTCTCTATGGACATGATGATGTAAGGGGGAGAAAAGGGATGTACAATAAGAACCATGTGTGTGTGCATAGAACAAGGTGGAACTAAGTTAAGTCATGCAAAATGTAGTGCCTAAGAGGGTAATAATGTGTGCATACTAGTAGTAGTACATACACAAGTAGTAAAGAAGACGCTTATTGTATACTAAAGTATGTGAGCGATGCAAGTACCGTCAGTACTACTACTCAGTATGTGTAATGTAAGAAGATGAAACAACGGTCGATGGATACATACATTCTTCTTGCTAGAGTTTACTCATATTATAATATCACCCATACTAAGACCACATCTCCCATCCCAGTCTTTCTGGCCCAGCGTTAATAAACGTGACAAAAATTCTCCGCCGGCTTTCTGTGGTATAACCTTGACTCGAGTCTTTGAGTCTCTCTCCCCACATAATCTTGTCGAGTACAACGAAACTTGAACTTCATTTCACAGAATAAGAATGTTCCATTATACCTTATAAGCATGAAGGCACAAGAGAGCAATTATGACAGTATGTAAGACTTTTCAACTGTCCACATTTCAAACTGTATGAACACTTTTTTTACCCCTTAACTTGCTAACTTCAACTTTATACCGTGTGTGTGTGCACTGTACACACACTTATCTTCATCTCATACACAATAATATCATTATATCATGAAGATGAACAGGTAAAAAGTCCCCATATATATACACAAACACTCTGCCATAATATTTTCGCCCACATTATCACAACAATATTACATATTATATATTAAGCACAATGAGTTCAATTCGATCGTTTAAGGCTAACCAGCTAACATCAGATCAACTGTCAATTAAATTACTCCACTCCTCCAACAATTTCATGGTGTCCATAAGGAGAAAACTCATTCATTTTACAAAATAAATTTAAAATTTGAACGCATCATAGCCTCTGCCATGATGAATTCATATAATATGTTGTAGTACAGAAAACTGACAAAAGAAAAAGAAAAATCTATTGAGGAAACTCCTTTTCCGTTTGTTGGTTGTTTGGTACTTTTCAAATTCAAATTGAATTATCATTTTCCAATTCTGATAAACCAATGTATGCCGCCACTATGAAAATATGTGAATAAGAACTCAATGAAAAGGTACTCCTCACTCTCTTAATTTTATGCAAAATTTCCAACGGTCCACCAACCCAATGTCAATATTATTTGATATTCAAATGGAAGGAAGCCTTATGAAAAAAAAATTGTATGAAACCTTGTAAACGTGGAATAATAATAATGCACCAGTTTCTGTACAAGTTTTACTCACTCCTGAGTATTCAATAGGGGTTCAGTCCCTCTATAACACAACCAACACCATTCCTTGTGTATTTTCGTGTACTCAAATGTTCAAAAAAAAAGTTTATTTCTGTCAAACAATACAATGACATACAAAAACAACAACAAGTCACAATTTTTGCTGACTGTTGTTGTTGTTGCTGCATGGTTCAAATATATTTTATGGATTATGGTGCAATATTTTCCCTATGCAAAGAATATACTGGAGGGGTGTATCGAATATCATGTTCTTTTCTCCCTCACTCTCACACAGTATTTTAATCCCTTCTAACAGTCCTCACACTATCAAAAAGTGTTGCTAAAGACCTGAAAGAGGTAGGAGAGTGAATGTGTATGTGGACATGGGGACTGACATCAAACCGGTTGAAATAACCCTAAAGTAAACTTGGCCTTTATGTCAACTGACTCGTCCTGCTGTTGTTTTGTTATCCTCTGTAAATTGCGCATTTACCTTCTCTATATAATGAACCACAGTAACCGAACTGTATCCCTACGATTTGTATTCAATGTATGAATTATTATTGGAACAGCTGGGTAAATTGATTGCAATGTCCTAGAAAGAGAAAAGACAAATTCATCCAATTTACGGGGGAAAATGTCCAAGATTGGAGTCATATCTTTTCGGAAAATAATAGATTACAACGAGTTGAGTTTTTGCATTTAAACCAGACTCTTGTTGTACAAAGTGATACACATAGGGAGATTACTGCCAAAACTGGGACACACTGTGACTCATACTGACTAGACTGACCTAGGTCAAGTCACCGTGTGTGTCTGTGTGTTATTAGTGACAACCAAATAACAGTGAAGACAAATGCGACAGGATATTCAAACAATTATGAAACTTTTTGTCTTACTACGACCCAACAGTCTCGACCCATTAAATATACAACGATAACATTAGAGAACAATGACAAATGACTCACACGCAAAAAATTACGTGAACTGTCAGCTGAATTGTGTCAGGCATACACCACGAAGAAAGGCTTGTGTACCTAAGTGAGTACTAAACGGTTTATTAAAGGAAGCTTCCCTGCTGTCATGCCACTAATAAACATGAGGCCCTTGATTGAAAAAATTTTGCTAGTAGTCTTTAACTGACATTGGCTTTAGTGTTCATTGGATACATACGAAGAAAAAATGATGAAAGAATCAATCATCAAATCACAGTCGTACAATAATCTAATCGGCATTGCTGTATTTCTTTCATATATACAGACAAAAAAACAAAAGCCAACTTTTGTTCAAGCCGTAGTAAGACCGCTAGGGATTAGAAAAAAATATACTGATTCCAATTCTAAGATGTAGCTAAGAATCCTAGCCTAAGATGTCTTTTTTTCAAAAAAAAGTATTACAATTGCATCATTGAGCTTAGACAATGATTTGAAAATAATGACTACAACTAATAATAATAATCTATGTAGTTAACGATAGTTAAAAGAAAACAGTATTTTCCTGCTGTCAACGAAGAAGAATGCAATTGACATGGTGCAGTATTCGTGAAGATTTGTCAACAGAAACTTGTCACAAAGGTGGCAATGACTCTATTACAAATATCAATAACATACTAACCGTTTACAGGATATTATGACAGTTCTACTACTCAAATACACAAATATTGAAGTGTGAGTAGAAACTGACCAAAAATAAAACACTAAAGGTATTGGTAGCAGTAGTAAACTTTGTTGAATAATGTCACAAACACAAGAGTCAATTAAAGTAGAAGGGGGTGAGACATAAACTTTGTAGTACTTGGTAGTGTAGTAGGAACACACGCACATGGTAAATAAAAATGACACATCCGTGACAAGAGTCCGAGAAGGGTGAGTAGGGAGAAAACCATTAAAATTAGAGGAAAAATTAATTACAGACCATGTGCAGGGTTTCACAGCATGAACATACAGAACATAAAAGAAGGGGATGAAGTTGCGAGGGGGGGAGAGAAACGAAGCAAGCCGTTTCTTGCACTCGAGAGTCTCAAAGGGAGAGAGACTCTCTGGAAGAGATGACAAGTATGGAAGAAATATTTACTCACCTACGCTCCGGATGACCCTTCACCCGAGATGACACAAAAACAATAATTAAGGTCTAACCACACAACAAATTGGGGAAGCACAGGGTGGAGATCCGAGTTAAAAAATAATACATTTTGGACTTTTTCACAAAAAAACAACAAGAATACTACAGCACATCTCTCTCGCTCAGCTCGCGGGAGAACACTGAGTTTTTCCTTGTCAACCTCCCCCCCTCAACGGAAATCAAGGGTGTCTCGCACCGTGGTCTCTTTCAAATCCACAAAAAACAATTTTTTCTCGTCTTGTTGTTGTGACTCTTTTTTGTCCAGGATTTTGGGTAAATTCCACTCTTCTGACACCTTGATGAGTTTACGGGAACAACCTAAATTTTAACCTTTGACTTGGTACATTTTTTTATTGCAGTTGTGTAACGTCTAGTGCTTACATAAGTAGTGAAGGACACGATGGCATTCGAACCACAATTTAATGAAATTGGAAATGCATTTACCCAGCAATATTACAATTTGTTTGACAATCCGGCCAGTCGTCCAAGCCTTCTCCAATTCTACCATGTGAGTATCTATTCTACATTTTTTTGATACTACAATCATTTTTTTGGACACTCCTTAGCGTCCATCAAAACAAGATTCAATAATAATCTTTGTTTTTTTATTTTAAGGCTGAGAATTCGTTGATGTCTTTTGAGGGACAACAATGTCAAGGATCGGTCAAGATTATGGAAAAATTTAATGTAAGACTTGACATACTTTGTATACATACATAAATACATATTTTCTAAGGTGGAGTTGTTATTGAAATATTTGTGTGTGCAATTCTTAGGGACTAACTTTTCAAAAAATTCAACATGCCATTACGTCCGTCGACTGTCAACCAATGTTTGATGGAGGAATCCTAATCAATGTTTTAGGACAACTTAAGGTTAGCATCAAATTATCAAAATATTATACTTCCAAGGTTCAAGATTGCAATTAAAAATTTGGGTTTCCTTTACTAATAGACTGACGACGATCCACCTCATACATTTTCCCAGACGTTTGTTCTCAAACGTTCACCTGAAGGGTCCTTTTTTTGTCAACACGATATTTTTCGACTGGGTATCCACAACACCATGTAAACCTTAAAAAAGAATTGTTTGTTGTAAAAGACCTTCATAGTAATAATGGTAAAAGGAAAGAAGACGAGGAAGTAAAAAAGAATAATAATAACAATAAGTTTATTGGCTAAAGAAAAATACATGATGTGTAAAAGTATTTTGATCGGCCTAATTATGAAAATATATACCTACCTACATATAAATAAATATGTAATACTTTCCTTTTGATTCGTGTATGTAATTGCATGAAAATTCCTCAATAACTACTACTACTAAATAACTATAAAAAATACTGATAATTTTTAATTGTTAAAAAAAGAGTCTGTATCATTGATACGGCATCATTCAATTATTATTAAAAATGAAGAAAATGTATGTCAAGATGAGCTTATTGTTGACATTTCAATTGGTGATGATGATGAATAAATGCCGTGTTTTATTTTGTTTTTGGCTAAATTTATAATTATTTTTAGAGATGATGGTATGTCATTTATTCCAATTAAAAACTAGTCACAGAAACATTTCAGCCACACTCACTGCATCCAAGCGGAATCATTCTGTGAGAGCGCAGTAACGCCTCTGACGGCCTAGTTTCCCCTTCAACGAGGCGATTCAGCAGACGGACCACGAAGTTTGGTGAATTTTGTCATTTATTTTTCGGAAAATCGGCAAAATGCAGATTTTCGTAAAGACCTTGACGGGCAAGACCATCACCTTGGAGGTCGAGCCGTCGGACACTATCGAAAATGTCAAAGCTAAGATTCAGGACAAGGAAGGAATTCCCCCAGACCAACAACGTCTAATTTTTGCCGGAAAACAGTTGGAAGATGGAAGAACACTTTCCGATTACAATATTCAAAAAGGTAATATTTCAAGTACAATTAAATTAAAAGAGAGAGCTCATATTTCAAGTCATAATAATATATTTCATTTGTGTATGTGTAAAGTCATGAATGTGTTAGAAATTTGTGTGTGTAAAAGAGGGAGGGAGAAAAAGTTTTTCTCTCTCTCTCTCTCTAGCAAAAAAAGGTCAGAAAATTAATTTCTAAAATTATTTTTATTTTTCTTTGTACAGAGTCAACGTTGCACTTGGTGCTTCGTCTTCGGGGTGGTGTGATTGAACCAACTCTTCGTATCCTGGCCCAGAAATATAATTGTGACAAGATGATTTGCCGCAAATGTTATGCTCGTCTCCATCCCAGAGCTACTAATTGTCGGAAGAAAAAGTGTGGGCACACGAATAACATCCGTCCTAAGAAGAAGTTGAAGTAGACTATTAATTTACTACAATTATTCATTTTCAACTACCTGCCATTGTTCTTTTTTGAGGCAATTGAATAAACGGTGAAAAAAACAGTTGAAGAACATCAATGATCGATCAATCTATCTGCTTCTCAATTAATTTCATTTTATTTTGTCAATTTGTTATTCCTTGCAATACTTATCTAATTATAATTAAGGTTATTTATATAGAGTTAGGAGATCTCATGCCGGCCATTCATCATCAGAATTAGAATGACTTGATGGGAATTTAGAATAGAAACCCTTGATCGCCGGGCCATTTCATACTTTAAATCGAAAAAAAATTCTTGGTTATTTTTTCCAAATTATTTCATCAATTTCATATGGCTAAGAGCAGTAAAAGTGTGAGGATACAACCAGAAAAACTTGACAGTATTTTGGAAAAGTCCGAGACTGAAGATGATGGCCTGACAAAACAGGAAAAACTCTTAAAGTTGATTACAAAGAAGAAGAAATGTGACACCAAAGCTCAAGAAATTGTATTACAATTTATTGAATCTGGAATATCTAAAGAAAGTCTTCTGACAAACGTAATTATTTACATAGCTTATTAATCCCCAATATAAATTCATCTTTTCATAACAAATCGTTAATAACAATGTGTGTGTTGTTATTGTAGGCTGGACTAATTTCTCCACATCATTGGGAAGATATTGTTGAGGAGAGAAGATTGACCAAATTGTGTGGCTGGGTCCTTTGTGATAATGAACTGGGAGACGTTCCAAAGCAACAATTTAGTATAAGAAGAAATAAAGTTTATGATATTACCTTAAGAAAAGTAAGTATGACTCCATTTATACACACACAATTAATTTACGTCAAATACCAAGTACTAAATCAATCTTCTAAAGTTCCATTTTCTTAAACTTGCAGTGCTTTTGTTCTGGTCATTGTTATGCTGTCTCGGAACATTTTAAAAATCAACTACTCGTATCTCCTTTGTGGCTAAGAGATGAAGAACCGACCCCGGAATTTGTAATTCTTCAAAATGAGTCTGAGGAACTACATGGAATAAATATAAGTCTCAATACACTAAGTCTGAATGATATTGACGGTCAAAATGATGCCGGAGCTGTGGATGATGAGGATGGTGACGACGATGAAGAAGATAAAGAAGATAAAGAAGAAGAAGCAGAGAGTAATGAAAAATGATTCAAATGAATAAACAAAGTATTTTGCATTTTTTATATCAAATCTCCATTTTTCTTGCGGACGAATTTATTGTAAAGATTCATATATTGTAATAAGTATCATAATGATAAGCGTTCCATAAAATATTTTTCTGTTGTATAGGAATAAACGAAATTGCGAACAGTATACTGAAAGCTCCAGGCTCCAGCTTTAGATTGATTTACACAAACACACCGAAATCATTTCGGAATCGTAATTAAAATTTGTTTAGGGTCCTGTTACAATTGTCAATAGTACCAAATAATCACAGTTTGTGAAATAAAGTATAAAATCTACAACAGAGAAAAATGACAGTTTTAGCATCATTTTACAATATAGGATTCAAAGATTAAAAACCCAATGTAATCATAAAAGTATTAAAAGGCCACAAATAGGACTCATTTGTTTAGCTCTTACTTACTCTCATTATTTTAATTTTCCACAAGGAAAAATACACCCACGCATAATAGGTTTTCATTTTACAAAAATCGAAAAATCTAAAAAGTTTTTTTCTCTTTTTCAAAAATCGATCTTATTAGTTTTAGTGAAAACTTTTTCTTTTTAAAAAAAATTCTTTCCCTTTACAGCTCCTATCAGGAGAGGTACTTTTATGGCAAAATAATATTAAAAAGTCAGGTAAATTGTGTATAGTAGTAGATACTGATCTATTGATTGTACCCAAAATAAAATATCCCGTACATGATAACTATAGTAGGTAGTAATATAATACAGAATGTTCGTAATTGGTTCATTTTGATATAATATATCAGATATATATTATTATCAAAATTTCATTTCATGGTGAATGTAGACAACCATGAATAGTAAGATTGAAAAAGAAAAAAAAGTATAATATGTTGTATGGCTTTTTCCGTTTGTTAGTACTTATTTTAAAAAATTAATAAACTTAAAATTTATTCCACGGTGACAGACTTGGCAAGGTTTCGAGGGCAGTCCACATTACATCCACGAAGGACAGCAATGTGATAGGAAAGCAATTGCATTGGAATCACGGTCAAAATCCCTTGTAGACAGTCAACTGTATGGGGAATTTCGACACTTCGATCCGAGAAACTTTTTGTCTCTTCATCACCCTGCTCACAGATGAGAATGGGACGACCTTCACGAGCAGTCACTTGCTGAAGTGCATTGATACATTTGGCATACACTGGATCTCTTGTCACAATCATCATGACCGGCATCTTCTTGTCTACAAGAGCCAATGGTCCATGTTTCAATTCTCCAGCCAAGATTCCCTCACTGTGCATGTAGGTCAATTCCTTGATTTTCTGTGTAAATGCATTTCAACAACAAAAAAGTATAATTATGTTGGTTTTCACTCACATCCAAAATTTTATTATGCTACTAGCTTAATGCTAGTAAGTAGTAGTATTCCTTTTCTAAAATATTTGAATAGTACAAAAGAAAGACTTACCAAAGCACCCTCAAGGCAAGTTGCATAATTGTACCCACGACCCATGACAAGAAGAGATTTCTGTTGATACAATTCTTTGGCCAAGTCCAAAACTTTGTCGTCACTCATCAAAACACTTTTGATCAGATCTGGCAAGCTCTTTAGTCCTTGAATAATCTATTCATTGGAGAAAGAATACACATGATTGTCTTTTCACAAAAAGAAACGAATCATTACGCACTTAGATACTAAGTGCATAAATAAAATCATTTAAAACCTCATAACGTCGTGGTTGAATGGAAATTCTATCCTCACACATCATGAGGGCAAACAGGACCAATGAAATAAATTGTGAAGTGTAGGCTTTCGTTGATGCAACTCCAATTTCCGGTCCGGCATTGATATGGATACCACAATGTGACTCACGACAAATGGAAGAGCCGACTGTATTGGTCAATCCAACAATAAGTGCTCCACGAGCTTTGCAGTACCTCAGTGCCAATAATGTGTCTGCAGTCTCTCCTATGATTACAAAAAAAATATTGAATAAAAAAATGATTATAACCAAATTCTCACAATAATAAGTAATGTCGTCTAACAACATTGAAATCACATATGTAAATCAGTAGGTTATAATATATTCAGGAATTATCATAATACTACTAAATATGTAATTTTTTAAAATTATTTTATTATACAATAAAATATATTAAGTACCAGACTGAGAGATGAAAAAGCAAACATCATCTCGGAAAATAGGAGTATTTCTATCCAAAAAGTCGGAAGCCAAATCGATCATGACAGGTAATTCAGTGAGTTCTTCTAAAAGTTGTCTTGTGGCAATGGCAGAATGATATGAGGTTCCACAACCAATCAATAGTAGACGACGACAACGACGAATCTCTTGAATGTACTCTTTCAATCCACCCAAAACGACTGACCCTGTTTCAAAGTCCACACGACCTCTCATGGTATTGACAACAGACTCGGGTTGTTCAAAAATTTCTTTTTGCATAAATGAACTAAAGTTGCCCTTCATGATTTGTTGAATTTCCATCTTGAGTGTCGTAATCTCTCTGGCTCGTGGGTCATCCACTGATCTTTTGAGACGATGAATAGAAAGAAGACCATCCTTGACAGCTGCCACATCATCATCTTCCAAAAATAATACACGATTTGTGTGTTCAATAATGGCTGAGGCATCTGAGGCAAAAAAGTACTCGACCTCCTTGTCCTCTCCCAAAGGACCAAATTGAGCTGTTGACTCAATTCGTGGAATTACAGGCACAGTCAATTCTCCTCCGAGATGACCCCGATGATCAGAGAGTGGTGACTTTGAGTCTTTACTGTACAGAATTGGAATAGAGTCTGCGGCCAATTTTGTTTTTGCTTTAATACCAACAAGTAATGGACTTCCTCGTCTTGTTGACACACATTCACCAGGAAAATGAGAACTCTTAATACAGAGGGCAAAGGCTCCTTCCAACTGGACTATGGCTTGTTCCACCAAATTGAGAAAAGTGTACTCGGGATGTTGAGAGTAGAGATGATTCAATAATTTGGCAATGACCTCAGTGTCAGTCTCAGACTCAAATTCATGTCCCTTCTGAATCAAAAATTGTTTGACATCTTTGTAATTTGTGATGATACCATTGTGGACAACGACGAAGGAATTTTCATCATCAGATCTTTAGGTAGGAATAATAATAATAACATATGTGTAAGGATTATTTTTGTCTTTCATAAATTAATCGGAATGATGATGCTGACAAAATATTTAACAAATACCTTTGAGGATGAGCATTGATGGCTGAAGCTACAAAATTAAAAGAAACATTGAATTAGTTACCGGTTTACAAATATAAATTCTAATTACTTTGAAAAATAAATAAATAAATACTTACGAACACCGTGAGTGGCCCAACGAGTATGAGCAATTCCAACATGGGTCGAATGTGAAGCTCCAAAATCCATTGCATGAGCTTTCAGGTCAATTTCATCCTCCAAGGCCTTGACCTTCCCTCGTTCCTTGATGATGGTGATTCCTTGTCCATCACTAGTGTCCAAAGCAATCCCGGCAGAATCATATCCACGATATTCCAGTCGTTGAAGACCTTTGATGAGTAAATCAATAATCTCCTTTCGAGTTTTGGGAGTCAGGTAATTTAAATATGCAAAAATCCCTGGAAAAAACCGAAAAATTATTTACACGATTAAAAAATTTACGTAATAATAAATATTATTTTCCACCCTTCACAATAATTATATATTGTACAGAACAGAATGTCAGTGGAATGATTATTGACTTACCGCACATTGTGACGTGTGTGGATGTGTTTGTTGTAATGTGTATTGATTGAGCAGTTGATCATGAACAGAGAACAGGTTGGCGACTGACCGTCATGGACACTTTCTAATCACCATTTATACTATACTTTCTAATCTAAAGTAATAACCCTTTCTAATCTATATTTACAATAATATATATCGCAAGGAATAAATACAAAACCTTAGAGAAATAATTTTGAAAACTCGAATTCAACCAGCCAATGTTGTCTGACTCTCTGTTCAGTTTTCCCCCCTTTAAAATAACTGAAGAACTAAGGTCCAACAAAGGTAGCTTTCCAACAACAAAGACTCGACACAACTCTCAATTGTATGCTTCAATTAGCCTCTCAACAAGTAACTCAAAGTGTAATTTAGCCTTAAATGTACTCAGAAAAAGTCGGCTGTCAAACAGAAACCCTTCGATGGACCAAACATCCTTGAGCCCGAGGAAAGGAGTAAAAGAGAGTGTGTGCAGGAACAAATGTAAATGCATGTTAAAATTATTTCCAATAATTCTGTACATACATATGTATGCATCGAAATCGGAACGACGACAACAACTAGTTGATGGGTGAGCCATGTATTTAGATAACAACAATCCCCATATGCATACACTAACTATTCAATGAATGGTAACTGTACTTTTGCCGTTATGGCACAAGTTTATTCTTTCTATAATATATCCACGGACTGGATTTCACTTGAACCTTGAACCAAAAAAAATAAAATATATACACCTATAGATACATGTGTGACATCATGAAGATTTAACGATTTACATATTATTCTCTCTCCATGTGTGTGTGTGTGTGAGGACAACCTGCCCTGCCTATGCAAACAAAGCCAAACTCACATTGTGAATAAAACTATAAAGTTGACTCTGGTAGTAAGCAAAGTAGTAGTGGCTCTTACGTAAATATCCAAGTATCTTCATACAATATTAGGACGGAGAGAGTGTGTCTCGTGAAAGAATTGTGCTGTCACACAAGGTTTGCTGTTTCCCATAAAAAGGAGATATCAGGGAAAAATGTCGACAGCCGTCCACATAAAAACTCTACAGGCACGCACACACACAAATATGAAAATTTAAATCCAAATACTGTCGTACCCTCCTCAAACTCCTCTTGTGAAGCAGAAGCCGGGCAAAAAAAGGGAGAATCACATTTCCGTGCTTGAACCCAACATAAAAGAAGTTCCGGTTTTTCTGACACACACATACACACAGAGAGAGATTCAAAGTAATGCTATCCTTCCATCTTTTTTTTTCTCTCTCTCTTGAACCCACTTTCATCTTCTCCTTCCTCACATGAACGACATCAACAACAACATGTATACTCCATTTCCCCCTTATCAATACACCAAAATATTTGCATATTAAGTAGTTGGTAGTTCCTTCAACTCCAATCTAGATACAGAGTCCCTGTCATCCATACTCAACTACCCAAATACAATGAAAATTAAGAATGTTTTTTTTATTTTGCATGCACACTCTAATGTACTTACACAGCAGTCAGTACATTAGTTGGTTGTCGTCGTACTAAGTAGTAGTAAAGGAGAAGTATCGATAATCATCAAAATGCAAAATAATCAAAGCTTGTATGACTCCCTTTTTCCTACCATGTCTCGTGTGTGTGTACTACTGTGTACATCAACATGTCAATGGATCGCTTTCGCTCTCTGATTTTTTTTCTCTGAATAAATTACTTTTAATTTTGTTGAGATTTGTTGAATTGGACTAGCCGTCAAGGAGCAGTCTACCTTTTGAAATGGTTCACAAATCGTGTACAAAGGTTCATGTCCATATGTACATGGCATCAGGAGTGATGGGGAAAATGGAGCAAATTAATTTTAACTACATACGGCAATGTTTAGAAATGTGAATTATGCCACCCAAAATTATGATGGTGAAAGTGAAATAAAAATAGTAACCCCCTTTCTCTCTCTCTCTGTCATGATTTATTGTTTGCTGCTTCTCTCTGCCATTTTTCCTTTTTCGCAATTATCGTAAAATTCGAAAATCTTTTCCCTTTGCCCCTTTGTCGTGGCTCATTTACATGACCTCATAAAATCCCTCCAGATCAACCTGGTTACGACTGTGACAATGTTGACACAGCAGTAAAAACATTTCCCCCCGACCACCTTTTACCAACCCAAAAGTATTTTGTGCGTGTTTGACTTGGTAAATTCAGTATCATGATCATAATCATAACAGAAAAATCCTGGGAGTCGTAAAAACTTTCAGTATTTTTTTACACTAAAACACCATCACCACACACATGCGGTGAATAGCCCAGTATCTCTCTTTTGTGGAGCCAAAAGAGCAGGAGGTACACACATTTAAATATTATTATAAATGGTATGTACAAAGCCAACGTTTTCACAACTGATGACACTTTTTTCCCTCCATCATATTGTAATTAGTACATGGTGTTGTTCAAAAGTATAGTTTTGACGAAAGCTAACAATGTTGAACAGTAAAAAATCTTTTGAAGGAATCACACACACACAATGACATGTTCATGTGACACACTTGTCCAACTTTTCGTCACACTTGTCTTTCAGTAAAAACCGCAATGGTGGCGTATTTATCTGTAATCAATGAATGTCCCTTTTAGCCTGTACCGACTACTGGTCCTGGTTCCAAGAGACTCGGCACCGAAAAATGAGAATTTGATGATCCATGTCGTGTGCACACACACACAAACTGTGACCAATGTGTCTGCTCGGAATGACGACGAAGGTAGTTTCTCATGTCCATGAAATTACTCAAGATGAATCCACACACACACACAGTCCCCTCCACCCATTTGGGTGCAAAGGGGTGAAATCAGAGAAAATGATTGATAACCCTTTCGGGGTGACAAGTGTACATGTTACACCACCACCAAAAATTATTAGTGATCAATCCTTTCTCTATCTATTTTTGTCCTTTCCATTCATTCAGTTTTTTGTCTCCATCCCAAAAATGTTCTCTCCCTCCCTCCCCATAATTAGCAACAAAAGTTTAAACCACATTCAATTTTTCGGGAGGTTGGTCGTACATAGTCTTTGGATGACAAGATGAGTAGAAATATTGAATTGAGAGAAATAATTATTGTTGAACATTTTAGGATACTTTATTTAGTGCTACATTTGATAAAAGTCTCTCTCTCTCCAATAAAAGGAGGAAGGATAGACGGAGGAGGGGGAATACCCGGAAAAAGGGTCTTTTGGAAAAAGATGAGTGGCACTGATAGTTCCAGAGTGATACCATGGCAGAGAAAAAGTTTCTATTAGTATCTGTACAGTTAAGGAGAGGAATCTGACAGGCAGAAGAGGCCATTGAGGATTTATAAGGATGATAATAGCAGGTGACTTGGAGTATAATGGTCTCTGTCTCTCCTCTTCTCGAGTCTTCCTCGCGGCATCATCCCCGACAAATCCGACATAATTGAGAGAAAATCGCACACTTGTGATCCTCACGACTCCCATTTGTGTGCCTATCCTCCCAATTCAATATGTACTTTGATCAGGAGTAGCTATAGAGACCTTCTTCCTTCCCCGGTCCATTATTATCCACCTAATATCCCCAGTATTAGCTAACATTACCTTGTGTACACCATTGCAACAAGTCTCTGGTAATCTCTCATCCATTCACAAGAATACGTGTGTGTAGTCAAAAGAATCCATATGGACATTCACTAACTTTTAGTCTTTGAAGAACACACGCTCCTACCCCCATGGTAAGTAAAAGCCCACAAAACAGGGAAAAAATTGCATCTTTTCTCCCTACACACATTCGAATAATTGACTAGCAATTCCGATTACATGGTCTTTCATTGTCTACCAGCCAACAAAAAAATGATGAGCTTGAGGGGAAAAAGAGATAGTGGGATCGGTCGGAAAAAAATCATCCAAACACAATAGAATGACAACGATAAGAGTGTTGTGTACTGTGTTGTATGGCCAAAACTGTTTTCTGAAGGAGAGAGAGAGAGACTAAAATATTGGAATTTTTGCTCATGAAACCAGAAAATGGGATTACCTGTAATGAGCAAGCAGGTGGAAGCAATCCGTCATTATTGCTTTTTTCTATTTATTTCTCAGGTGGAAGAATCATTTTGGGGGAAACATGGAATTGAACCTCGCCGATGGCTGTATTTACCCAGCTTTTTGTACATAATGACTTGATCCAATTTCTCCTCTCCCCCTCATTCACAATCTCATCACTTTTGATTGAATTTTGAACCGTCCTCGTTTCCACACAATCAAAGGGAAATTTAGTATGTAGGATTCGTTCTAAAAATAAATATTGCACATCATTTCTTGACATTTTTGTTTCAAAGAGTATTTCACACTCTCTAAAAGGATGAGGGGAATTTCCACAAAATTTTCCACAACGCCATTCAAAAAGACTCTGATTATAATGAGGGAAATTAAAAGAAAATCATCCAAGTGCGTGATGTAGTTCTGTACTCGAGAAAACCAATTGAACAGAGTGTAGAAAAACTATGTCTTCTCTGTTGTGAAGCGTTTATTTGTAAAGTTTTTCTGGAAAAGGGTGTGTGGACCATTTTGGGTCTGAGGAAAGGGAGAGGACAAGATGAAAAATTTGGTTGTTCTCAGACAAAGACAGGAGAGGCAATTAGCGGAATGGAAGAAAAATCTGTCCAAGTACCTCATCAAAGTCCAATTCTCTCCCTTCCTCCTTGTTTGACGCATCTTCTCCTCGAGTACACATTTACACACAGAGAACCCAAAGATCTCTTTGGATTCATTGGAGAAATATCCCTCCTTCTATTTTCCATAATATGGAAAAAGTTAAGATGGGGGAATTAGCTGAGGAATTATGTGGAACCTTTATCGAAATTGACTTATGCGTGTGTTTGAATGGAGGGAGTCGGAGGACTCTTGACTAAGCTCTCCTGGAGAAAGTTGAATCGGGAGGAG
This sequence comes from Pygmarrhopalites habei, assembly GCA_009870185.1. Lineage (NCBI taxonomy): Eukaryota > Metazoa > Arthropoda > Collembola > Symphypleona > Arrhopalitidae > Pygmarrhopalites > Pygmarrhopalites habei. The sequence continues at coordinate 73,246 of WJFB01000090.1, forward strand.
GGGAAGGAGGAAATTCTTGTACACATATTATCTACATCCGAGAGTTAAAAAATAGCTGGTATTAACTCATCAACAACTATGAAAGATTACTTAGCATCCTAGCTGTACATTTAAATTGTACAATGAGTAAGGGATGAATACACACAAGGAAGGGAGTGACTGGCATTTCTCATTTGACTTTGTGCAGTCTTACCAAAGCCAAAAGAAGAGAAGGGGAGACTTGAGCTTTTATCTCAGTCAAATGCTCGAGAAAACTCGGTGACAAGTAAAGTACTCGGCTGACGGGGTGTATCTTAAAATACATACATATATATGTAAAGCCATATCGAATTCCAAAAAAAGAATAAACTTTTCCTTCGTTTTCTCAGTTTGTTTAAAACAACATGATGAGATTCAAAATAGTACACCAACAAAAAATCCAAAGGAATGTATTGTCTGTACAGCAAAGAATTTCTCCTCCTGAATTCTAAAACACAAAAGAAAATACTCTAGAAGGAGTGAATACATGGCACATTTTTTTGCAACTGGGACAATAGGTAATCAATCCAGACAGTTTTTTTCAGAGTGATTCTTGAAAATGTTCCTAATTCATTCCATAAATTCTCATTTTTTTCTCTCACTTCCTTCATTATTCGTCCCAATTGATTTCCATGTGTCTTCCTCAAATGACAAATAAATGGATGCAAGTGTACACTATTTGAATTAATAAATAAATCTATAAATAAATAATATAACACATTTCTGGTTTTTAAACATCTGTTTCACATAACTTGCGTCATTAGCCTCTTTATATATTTCGTACATTCCAATTTAGTAGAATGAAACACCTCAGAGCCCACTCGAGTTTAATTCCACTGCAGAATCCTCTTTTCCATCAGAGGCCAGAGAACGATAGCGTCCACGAGGACGCAGATAAATCTAATTATAGTGTATCGATTCTAGAGAATCGCATGTGAACTTCTACACCACGCAATATCTACATTATTGACTCTGCACTTTACACATTGTCCCACTTGATTTGCATTTTTGCATGTAGACAAATATTTTCCCTACCGATGGAAATTGAGGGCTGAATAAAATCCACATGAAAAAGAATCAAAGTGTTTTCCTTATTGTTAAAAAAAGTATGGGAAATGTGTGGAACGGAAAACACGGGTAATAGCCCAGACTACATTGTATACTTTTTGGGGTTTTTAGCAGCTCCACTTCCGAGGGAATGATTTGTAGGGTAATTTGTGGTCAATAATATTTCCGCTGTGTGTGTTCCATTTTTTATGAAAAAAGACTGAATAGTTTGTCGGCAAAGGCTATTCTTTCCATGGAGTCATTAAATGACTCTCTTTTTAGGACTAAAGTTTTTTGCTCTCTCGTAAGTCTCCAGCTACACAGAGATACATGATGATGGGACGCTATGAGTTACGGCTTGAATATTACCCGTGAAACTATTAAAAAAGATGGGAGGCTGGACCTCCTCCGATCAACGCACAGCACAATTGTCTCCTTCCGCTGTGTGTGCGTGTGTGTGTATGTGTGTGTGTGAGGGCTCGAGTCAATCCCATGATCCTCATCCCTTGTCTTAATGGAAACTTCCGGTGTGGAGAGAGTCCACTCTCTTCTGCCATGGTTCTCGACAATAGGATGAGATCCCATAAGTCATTCGACGAGTCACCAGGAAAATTACGCAGGTGAAACTTGAATGGAGTCTCGGAGATTTATAGGGTGTAAAAATGTCATGCTTTATTTACTCTCTTTCTCTCTCTGTCTCCTCTAATGATACTAGGATTAGACCGTGGAGGCTGCCGCGAGTAAAGTGCTGAGGAGTAATTATTAAAAACTATTTTATAAAATATGTTGTATCCTATTTAATACATTATGCGCTTAGTTCACTTGATCACTTGAACCTCTCCCGTTCCTGAACGGAGAATCTCATCCATGTTTTGATCCCTGTGAAAACGTGGCTAGACAAAAAATGAAAGGAGAGTGTGATAGAAGAGCTTATGCATGTTGTTGTTCCATCAAATTTTCATAAAGTGTGTCTACTTCTTTTTTGTTAATTTAGTAAACACGAACAATGGGAAAGTTTACAAACCGATGATGATCCCAGGGTCCCTCGGGAAGTGTCACTGTCCTCTCCTTCCCTCCTTGTATGTGTGTGTGTGTGTGGACGTGTCAATCAAAACTGAACAATCTTTAGGGAAACATTGAGGCTGCACTAATTGATGAGTGACTGGGGCACGTGACTCCAATTTTTTATCCTAACTACATAGAATTCGAGGACTCGTCACGTCATGACATTGTAATATCAAGTTTACATGATGGGACGATGTGTGTATGTATGTGATTTTGCATGTTGACAAAAACACGTCGTATTTATTTTTAATGAAGACTCTCTCCTGTGACCATTCCATACAAAATTTTCTCATACACGTTTTTAGGAGACACGACTGTGGAACGTTTTTCAATGTTGTTGTTGTGTGAAATTAAACGGGGGCAACGTAAAAGTAAAAATGTATGATCGGATCATTGAGATTTTTTGGCTGTTGATATGCAAGGGAAGATGGAGAGGGGGACAAAAAGGGGTTCCAATATTTACTGGCACAAAAGACACTGTAAATATCCCTTGAAATGTTATAACATTCCAAATTATCCGTGTACATTATAAATATTTTGGTCCTCCTTTCTCTCTCTTCCAGGAGGGTTTTCTTGTGTAGCCCTTTCTGTGTCCATTATTCTTCGGATGTGCTAAAGAGTTGTAAACCCCACAAGATCTTTCCATGTGTGTCTATTGTAGATACACCAGAAGAAGGAAAAGAGGAGAAAGGTAAGGATTCACAGTCATGAGTGCCATTTTTCAGTGTGACATTTATCACCTCATCATGTACTCATGAAATTGCATCCTCTCAATTGATCTCAAAATCCGCCCTTTACATTTCTCCATATGGCCCACTCCACGACTGTCTATTCTCCATCCAAATTTACATGTTTGTCTGTACACAACTATTACTTTCAATTCTCTCTCTTCCTCTCTTATTCTCTTATGGTTTGTCAACATTGTAAGAAAATGGAGAGGGAGAATGTGTAATCTTATTGTGACTTTCTTGTTATGACTTTGTATCTCTCTTCCTGTAAATTTTCTCGGGTAGTTTTAAACGGGCCATTCAATCCACCGCCGTCCATACATAAAAAGGGAATGTAATCCCTTGACAAAAATACAAATATAAATAAAAGCATAACTCTTTCCAATTTACATAAGTGCAGTCTACCTCTCAAGCCATTCATTCCTTTTCTCCTCATTACCATCACTATTATTACCTCTCACTAACCCTTTTAAATTCGAGTAATGTTCTCATGTATCCATTGTACAATATCAACAGAATCTTGAACTAATATAACTATACATAGAATTACAATAATGTAATCATTACTCCACATCATGTAAAACTTTTTGAATGAAAGTGAATACAAAATCCACAAATCAAAATTCTTCAAAATAAAATGCTCCAATATTATTTAATATAACTGGTCATTGGAAAATATGGTCAATCAATTCAGTACATTGGATGACCGTTAAAAACTTTTTGGAAAAAATGCAATTGAAAATGGTGCGATTGTGAGGAAATGAAATTTTATGGCCTTCCCAAATAATTCCCCCTCAGGAATTGTCTAATTGAATTTGATGTTTGGGAAGGTCGGTTTTAATGAAACTGGATGTCGTCGGTGTAATACAGTTTACATAATATATTTTTATCCTCACCGACCCAATCATTTTGTTGTGTCCTACCCAGGAATCCAATGAACCATGGAGAAGATTAATAAAGTGAGACCGCTCCAGCTTCTTCAAAATTGTACGGCCAGGATTGAATGGGACGGAATGGACCCCAATACAGCGGAGTTGTTGTGAAAAAAATATAATAAAATTGTATTGGTGAGGAGGTAATATTATATAATATTTATAGTAATATTTTGTTATGATTGACATTTGTAGTGACTCTGAACGGGACTCCAAGTCCCTCCCGCTGTGTGTGTGTGTACCCTCCAACTTTTTCATTTCCCCTTTTTCAATGTTCCCCCAATTCTATATATGAGTGTGTATATTTGTGAATAGAAGTGTATATATAGAAGGAAAGGGGAGGAGGACGGGATGCAATGCCCCTCGTGCACTTTCGCATGAGGGAGAGAGAACATGAGATTTACAGTGGATAATATAAGTTTATGGGACAGTGAGGTGTTGTGTCGAACCCGAAACCTGCCACATAAACTACGTCGAGATGCGGAAAACCACGTCAATTTTATGACACGCCGCGGTTATTATACATTTTGACTGAAGAATCATCCAGTGTCCTCCGACCTTCCACACACACACACCCGATACTCATGTACTCTCTGCAACACACACACAAACACACACACCGCAACACTCCTGTACAAAAGTTTCCAAGAGTAAATCACTCAACAAGCTAAAGTAAAATTCAATGAAATCATTCTCCATACTTTTACTACTACGTGGGTATCACTGTCTTATACACACACTCTCTCTCTTGTGCGTGTGCAGATGAATGCATAAAGTGTCGCTCCCATTGACAGTCAAACATTGAAACGTATTTATCCATTATTGTTATGATTACGATTATTGTTGCAGTCACTTTACATTCACCAAACTACACTCTCGAAAGGGACGACCATGACAAGCGCCATGCGGATTTCGATCGTATGAACCAGAATAAGATTCGACAAGCCTCATCTCATCACAAGAGTCGTCCACACACACACACTACATTTCATCATCAAAAAATATTTTGTGTGTGTTACAACCTGTAAATTGTAACGGTACGTTGTTTATCTGTATCTCCACTGAAACGCAAATATGTTTTCTTGACGACGACACTCCTGTTCAGAGTCAAACAGGATTATCAATCTCACTTTTAACCCTCGCAGTCAATCGGACGTGGATAAACTCTATTTGTGCATTCCATCGTCCTCACAGTTTTTACACTCGGCCCACTTAAAATCCGCAGTGGATTAATTTCCTATGAAGGAGTATTTACCAACATTTGCGCGTCAGCCCTACCTCTCCACGTCATCATTCCTCTGAACGAGTTTGTGTGTGGTTATTTCCCGTAATTTACGAGAGACACTCTCCATATTTTTGTATTTTTGAATAGGAGTAGACGAATGTGGATTTTTGTCAAACTATCTAATCTGTAGGGAGGGAGGGAGAGGAGGAGGAGGGATATTTACAGGGGTTCAACTTCAAATATGAAATGCGCTTCGTACATTTATGTAGAATAATGGTAATCATAATAATAACTCCCGACTCTGTTGTGCACTTTAACTGTTGGTTGTTGGTATGTCGTTGGAGAGGGGATGACGACAGTTTGCTCCTCTCCCTCTCCGTCGAATGACAGGGACAGGGATGAAGAAAAGAAAGAATTGAAACGAAACCAGAAGGAAGATGATGCTATAATCGTAAAATTTAATTTCTATGTACTTTTCGTTCCCTTCAGAAAACTGCACACAGCCCCACACACGGCAGTCCCGACTGTAATGCTTCTAGCTTTGCCTCATCCCTCTGACACACACACACAGAAAGAGAGAGATTGGAATGGCAATTGGACTGAAAATGGTGACTGGTGAGCGACAAAAACTACAAATAGGCAGGGTGCGTGACTTGGGCAGAGTACACACACACACACGAGAGAGAGAGAGAGAGAGTACAATTGACAATACAATAATTGGGAATAAATACAAATGATGCAGATCGAATGTTTATGCTCGCTTTTCAATTGGTTTCCTTGTGAACACTTTTCTCTCGGCTTTTCATCCCTTTCATACTCCGGATCCAGCCACCACCATCACAAATACATAGTCCCACATATATATGTATAAATGTATCCCTTCCGTTCTCCAGCCTTTCACATTCAAACACAGCAATGCGGCCATGTTACAAAGTCAAAAGTGTGCACGTACATCCATCGTGTGTGTGTTGCGTCACACACACTCTCTCTCTTTCTGTGTTGTTGTGATTGCGTGTGTACATAGTTTTGTTGTGAGGAGAGGGAGGAGGAGGGAAAGACATGAATGTCCTGGCCTGAATCCTCCATTCCCTCGCTATTATTTATGATAATCATTTGATTTTACTATCTTGGCCGTCTTCTCCATAATTTATCCAGACTTTTATTGTGGAAGCTGCAGGTTCGTCAAATTTACACATCCTTTCAACCTCTCCAATCTGATCTGCACAATATTATAATCCAGCGTCGTTTGGAAATGCACAACCACGTTGGATACAGACAGAGAGAGAGAGACGCAGGAGAGATGAGGGGGTAGTGTGAGAACATTGTGTCAGAACATGTCATTTGGGGGAGGGGAAGAGGAGAAGAGTGGGAGAGAAGCTCATCATCATGATGAGCTCTCAAGTGAATCATCCCTTTTCCCAATATCCAAATCAGAGATAAAGAGCAAACCTCCCGACTTAGCAGGACTCACCATTCAGTCACTGAATTTACAAATGCACCATCTCCCACTCTCCCTCATGTATGTAGCTTATGACATTACTTCCAATCTCTCAGCAAATACGGGAAACCGACGAGTAAATATCCAGCAGAGGGAATTGTAACAGTCACAAAATCAGATCAAAACTCCATCATCATCTCAACTTCCTCCGTGTTCATAATTCAACCCTCTCTAAATACAAGTTCTTTAAAGATTTTCAGCTTAACTATTCTAACTACCTTCTCCATTTCCCCTTCTAAATAAAGACCTTTTGGATCCATAATTTTGAACTTCTTTCCATTGCTTGGCACAAGTAATCGTCTCATAACATTTAAATTCCCGGGTAGACTGCTTAAAGAAGATTCAAAACGCTGTCCGTGGCACGTTTTGTAGGTCAGGTCATGACTCTTCAAAAAGATGAAGGGAAGGGAGGCTTATCAGGGAAATTTATTGAAGCATTTTTGAGGAGGAATATTTTCTCTCTAGGGTCTTTTTATTCTGAGCCAATGAAGGACATTGGAAGGTTTTAATATTGACAGTGTAACAAAAAGTATTCTGTAATCCTTATGGCTTGAGGTGGTCATGTTGATCTGCCCAATTTTCCGGGGAGAGAAGGGGGGGGGAACGGAGAAACATTGGGGTCAAGATAAAGGAGAGACTGCCTTGGACGAGAGGGGAAGAGAGGAAGAGAAAAATAGAGGGGAAGACAGACACAAGATTAAAGAGTCAAGAGACACAGGGAGAAAGAGAGAGAGAGAAGGTCCTTTCCGCTTGTTGGAATACAAATAGTTGTGCGAATTGGATAAGGAACGCAATTTATTTGATGGAGTGAAAAAAAGTTAAACTTGGACTCTTGACTCTTGTCCATGTGTGTGTGTGTGTGTGTGTGTTGTCCAGAGAGAGGAAGAGAGAGATAGCGGTCTAACCCCTTGGACCCAAAGGACATGAGGGTAAGGCCGGTAATATCATGTAATGGCCTTTGACCATTTATTTTTCACGGATCAATTTGTCAAATGTCCAGTCTACCGAATAATCATTCCAATCCTATCATTTCTCTCCTCCTCTCTCAAGGCCAACTCTGGAAAAAAAGCCCAAGGCTCAGCACACACACACAGTCAGGGAAGAAATCGGATAGCCAACTCTTTTCTCCTCTATCTTGTCAGTCATTCAGCAATTGTGTATCATTTTCATTTTATTCCCTTGTCAGGTCATTCCGAACCAACATTTTTCATTTCTTGAGTGCGATAAATGCACCCAACACAACATTCTACAATGTCCTCCTCCTTTCCTCCTCCAGTCCTCAGAGGAGGAAGAAACTTTATCCCATTTCAATATCCAATTATTTTACTATTGTACATATCCCTCGCAATCTCACTGGACTCTCCAGAGCAGTGTGTGTACAGACACGAGCACTTAATTTAAATGATTTATTTTTTGTATGTGTGTTCTGTCATGTCCCCGATTTTGTCCACTGGACAAAAACACCCACTCGGCTGTGATCGTTCTGTTCATATCTTTATAATTTATTTAAAATTCACTATTTACTATGTCAGTCAAGTGGAGACTGCAATGCGTCCGTAATGTGATATTTTTGAATACGGAATTTTATTCGTATTTTCCTGTAAAGGGGAAATAATGGAGGATTTTGTGATTCAATAGACAGAACCACGCCTCCAAGTGAGTCTGGAGGCGTCCTCCTTCCGTCCGATATTTATGGAGAATCTTGTCTTTTGTGTGAGAGGGGAAAGTGGGCTGGACTGGTCTTTTGAAATCCTCAGAATAGTCGTCATAATGACAATGATAATATTTTGGGAATTATTTTCTCCACTTAGCTGGACGGGTGTTACCTCCGCCGTGTGTGTCTGGAGGAGCGTGACGAATTCCTCCTCTTTTTTTATCCTGAAGGAGGCGGTCACTCCAATTCTTTTATCCTCTCCTCCTTCCACTTTTAATGAGCTTGGACATTTAACATTGATTGATGATGGTGTTTTGTTGTGTGCCTGGACCAAGGCACACGCAACGTGTCCATGTCCCTCCTTTCTTTTCTCATCAGAGGAAGAAGGGAAGGAGGGAGGGAAAAGCCAACCCCGAAGTCATGTGGAAAACTTTCACGCAATTTTGTCGTCCACCTGTGAATTCCCATTACTTTAAATGTCGACTTGTTGGCTTGATGCTTCATTCCTTCTCTCAAAATCTACTCGTCGTCTGTCGCACTGATTAAAGGAAGTGGAAAATTTAAATTAATTAGTCAGGATTGAATTCTGTTTCAAGATGAACGTAAAAAATTTATTTGCTGTCGGTCTCTTGCATAATTAAATTAAATCTTCCATTCCATTGACTGTGTTAATTACTTTAAATTAGTCAATTCTGACGCAATTAAGTGTGGTTGTAGATGAGAAGAAATTGAGATTAATTAGTTTACAATGACTCAATCTTGTCTTTACTTAAAAAACAAATCGTTCATTGTGACTCGTTGTGTGTAAATTGTGGTTGGCAATGAAATTCGAATTAGTGCAGCTCTAATATTGTGATAAAGAGGATATACAGAACATATTTTTGAATATTAATAGGAAGAGAAAAAGAGTTGGAGAGTAGAATTAATAAATTGATTCTTTGTAAACAACATGTGGTGTTGTTGAGAGACTGTTGCGTTACACACACACACATACAGAGAGAAAGAGAGGATTTCTGGGACAAAGTTGAACCAGTCAACTTGTAACGGAAGGATGACACTTGTCATCCTTGTGTGTGCCCAACCATGAGTACAAAATTGACATGTCTACATTGTCACTTTATCCCATATCCACTTTATATTAAAGTTGACTTATAGGATCAGACAAAGAGAGGAGAGCTTAGTCTATCGATTCCCTAATTGACGCTGATAAAAGTTACACACACACGCATTTACCCTGAATTTTCCTCTCAATTTTTGTCATGTTGACAACCCTTCTTGCATGTCCAACTATGTCTCTCTTTGTCCACTTCCCTATTGACACACTCTTTTTCTCTACGCAGGGAAACACATGGGGGATTTTCACATAATAATGGATAATGGCTACTGAACAAGTTCTTCCTAAAATTTGTTGTACGAGTGTCCAACAAACAAAATATTGGACAATAATCCTTTTTTTGGAATCTTGGATTCACCGTGAGTCACTTTTACATGGATATGACAATTTGTTGTGTACACGTCTCTCTCTCTCTGGCTTTAAGAGTGTCCTTGCATCTGGTCATGGTTCTCCCTCTCTCCCTAGAAATTCATGTTACAAAAGAATTTTTTCCCTGACTCGAACATGATGATGTCAGGAGCAGGAAACTTGATGACTTTTAATGATAGACACAAATCATTAAGGCAGATTGACAGTTCGATTATTATACCATTACATTTATACACACAAAAAATCCCCTGATCTAATTCCCGAATTGTTACAATGAGAGAGAGAGGAAGAGGGAGAGTCGAGTGAACCCCTTGAATCCTCGTCATTTGTCCCGTATTCCCCGCTTTGTCCCGCATGTCTCCGTACAGATGAACGAGGAACTGACCAGTCCTCACCGCACAATCATGACACGAGGTTAGGTCCTCTTCCTCTAAAAACTACATAATAGATGTTTAGTTTTCCTTCATTTGTTGACTTTTCACATTATCAATATCCCAAAACCATTCATCCGTTGCGTGCCTCATTCAGCTAAAAAGTCAGACAAAAAAGAGTCTTTGTGTGTGTCAAGCAAATAGGACACATTAGCGGTATTAGAAAAATTTGTTTGGGATATTGTTAAAAATTAAATTTTTCCTTTCCATCCTTTAAGCTCTCCTTTCCACCTGTGTCCAATAAAAGCACAACAATTCTAAAGGGGACAGAATTTTTGTTTTTTAAACTCAACACATCACACGAGAGAGAGAGAGAGAGAGAGAGAGGAAATTGTGATTCAGTCTCCGTGTATCAAATACACACACAACACAAGTTTAATAGATAGAGTCCTCAGGGAATTGGCTCGTGAAAGTCGGGACATCTAAAACATTTAGGGATCCCCTCAAATGTACACATTGTATCCATGTACAGAGAGAGAGAGCGTGTGTGTGTGTGGGTACTCCTTCACTTTGCCCTGAGTAGAAAAGTAGGAAACTTGTCGTATTGAAAGCATTAGGAAATCAAATTGTCTCAGAGTGATTCTGATTCTCCCCCTCCCGCCTTAATAATATGCTTACACAATCTAGACTGTAGAATCTGTAGCCGGAAATCAAATTGAAGAACCTCCTTACATACAATACAGAAATCTTCCCCTTCGGTTCTTGCATACAAGGAATATATAAAGGTCTTTCACTTGATTCTCTCTTTATGGTTGCTGGGCTGAAAGCTTGGTTTAAACTCTCTAAGCCACGAGAACAATGTCCGTCTACTTTATTCCACACACTCTTCCTCTTCTCTCTGTGTGTGCTTTGTCTAGCATTGGAAATCCTGGAGGGACACCCACACTCACACAAAGACGACTCTCACATTATGATACGCTCTTCTTGAATGAGGCGTAAAGAGACAGAGGAGTGGAAGGTAAAAGACACACAATTGTGAGGGTGAGTGTGTGTGTTCGGAGGGGTAAATTGTATTGGATGTGTATAGAAAAAAAATCCGGGTAACCAAAGACCGAAAACCAAGAGAGAGGGAAGGAGGAAACGAAGCGAGACGAGAGTATTGCATATGCCGACTTGGGAGAGATGAGAAGACAAGGCGGAGAAATAGAAAAATAGAGGAAACGATGGTCGAGGAGCGGGAAGGGACACTTGACTGAAATGCGAGCTAATAAAAGTGAAGATAGCCACGTGCTAAAATGGAATTGTGATCGAGATGTTTTCAGAACTTTCCCTCTCCCGGTCCGACACACACACACACGCACGGGGAATAGAGTCCGTGCAATTTTTACGGGGTGTCCCTATCAGCTAGCCACTTTTATGGCAAATTTATTGCAATGATTTGGATAAGAATAAAGTTATATATAGATTTTTCCCTCCTTTTCTTCGGTTCCGAATGCCCCAAGTCCCCCTCCATCTTCATATTTTTCCACACAGAATTCTCCTCCATCTCTTTATCCGTCTGTAATACAAACTTTATACTGTGTGTGCATATGTGGGATGGACGGTCAACCTCAAGTGGCATCCCTCCTCCTCGCACATATCTATTTATACTGGAACACATAAACTTTCTATCGTCCGTCCATCTGCCCCTTATTATGTACAAAATGTATTTCCGTGTACACGGAGAATCCTCCACTCGTCCAGTCCGAGACGTTGATGATAAGTGACGAATCTTTTATTGACTTAATTCGATCCAGCCATTGAGTTTCATTGTTCGCTCTTTCTTCCTCTTCTGTCTCCACACCGTCTACAGTCAATATTAACTGACCTTTCCTATGCGGAATAATCATAACTCACTCCACACTGGAATAACACTCGAGGAAGAAACTGTCCCCTCCTCCAATGATACACTAATACTCCATAAAAATTGTCATCCCTGTTGTCCGCTGTGCAAAAATAATAAAAATTGTTTGGGATTGAGCCGTGCAATTACACACCCTCGGCTTGGGAGGGGTGGACGCATTCCGAGGACATACATCTGTTTAATTTGCGAATTAAGAATAATTGTGAAAGATAAAGTGGAGGGAAGGTTCCTGGATATTGGTCTTAATTCCTCGGATTCGGATCTACGAAGGGGTGGGGAGAGGGCAGGTAGTTTTAACCTTAAATTTTGGAGGGTGAGTGTATTATTAACGTCAAAGTTGTGCTTATTTTATGGCTCAACGTAAATTTTCATGTTCATGTCAATTTTGGGGACATGAGGCTATCATTGGGTCGTAATGTGTGTCTGTGTGGAGAGTGAAGGGTCCACGTCTCTTGCATCACTTGACTTGACGGCCCATTTCAACTATTGGTATAGAAATGGAGAGGAGACATTTCCATAGAATCTCCCGTATCAGACGAGGAGGGAGAAGAGAGGGTACTCTAGAATTAAGGACGGGATGACAAAGGAAGGGACAATGAAAATCGGTCTTTAGCACCGGGTAACCTCTTCACCGACTGGAACTAAAGTCCGGGGTAAGATAAGCCTCGGTGCAGGGAAGACGTTAATAGTTAATGACCGCTCTTAAAGCCGGTCACAATTATCAACACTCGGCCATCAAATCCTGATCTTCCTCTTCTGTGTGTGCCTCTCTTTCTCTCTCTCTCTTTGTGTTTTGGCAAGTCCTCATCCGCCGTCCCTGCATGCGTAATTTATCCATGTCATTCGGCATAGCTCTTTCCGATTGTCATTGTCAGGTTGATAATATTAGTGGTAGTTGCTGTTGTTTACAATCTCCACCGAATGTCTGTTGTGTGCGTGTGTGCCTAGAGGACACGGAGTTATAGTGTATGATTCAACATTCTATAAAATAGTGGAATGGTGGAGGGAGGCATTCCTTCAAATTCAATTCAATCCCTTATTACACCATCCCATGTTCTCCTTCTGTAGGGACGGAGTAATGTGTGTGGATTTAGTTCCCTATTACACACACACACACGCACACACAACAGGATGGTATAAAATTGAGAATACAGAGATAAGGAGGAGGAGGAGAGAGTCGTATAAAATGTATAAAATAGAAACCTTGGATTAACTGACGCTCAATCTATACAACTAAACTGTCTACTTGAACAAGAGAGTAAAAGTTGGCAATTGCCTCCTCCTTCATTGCTTATGACCCGGGTACTCGGAGAAAGGGACAGACCGAAGAGAGAGAGGGACATGGACAGTGGGGAGTTTACTGTGAAAATCTACTTGGATTTTAATCCCACTCCATGATCAAATTGCTCAGCTGGAGATCAAAATCATTGGCCAGAGATAGAATTCCCTCTCTCTCTCTCTCCACACACACACACACAATGGCATAACTGTCTTTGCAAAATACAAATAGAAATAGCGGAGACGAAAAACCCATTCACAGTGAAAGGATAGGGAAAGAGGCTGTGAAAAACCAACATGTGTAAATTACCCCGGACTTTTCCTTCGCTATTCTCCGTCTCCCAATTTCCCAGGAAACTTGTAATTCACGAGGGACACAAGACAAGGAATGGTTGTTGATCAACTGGGATGGAACAATTATTACCTAGCCGCTCTGATTAAATGTTTTGTACTTTTGTGGAGAGAGACGACTCGATTGTTGAACAGCAAACAAAGTGTCAAAGGTTTTTCGCCAATCTGGTCCTCGTGGACAATGAAGGACGAGGACAATTTTGTCACAAAATACATAAATTACATGGGAAAGAGAGAGGGAGAGAGGGTTAATCAACTTTTCGTCGGAATTGAACTCTCTCATTGTTCCAAGTTTGGAGGGAATGAAATTCTTTCAGTGAGAGAGGCAGGGCCATGATGTAAGAATCGGGACATGGGATGTGACAATGGAGGAGGAAACAAGTCCTCAAAAAACAGGGTAAATAATTCTCCTGTCTCTTCCTCTTTGTGCTCAACATGTCAAGGAAAGAGAAGAGATGGGAGAAAACCACCCAATTTTTTTGCTACTCAATTTCACTCTCCTTCTTCCATGATAGAATGGACTTTTTGTTTTTTGCTGGGTCTTATCGCGGTTTCTCTTACCATTTTCTCAACATTTTGAATGACAGAGTTGATCCAACTTTGTCTTATCCAGCGGAGGTTAAACCCTGAAATTAGACTAAAGGCATTTACTTGACCAATTTCTTCTATTCCGTGGAAGCAGGAAAATAAACCACTCTTTCCTTGACGCTTTGTCTCCAAATAGAAAAGAGTTTCTCTTTTCCCCATGTCAATCAAGGATTGGTGACAATTGATGGAAGGATTGTGACTGTCTGAACTCTTTCACAAAATTCAATTCAAAGACAAGTTTTTTCAAAATGTCATTTTGTAAAATGGGAATGCGAGGAGGAAAAGGATAAACAATTTTCAAAAATGATAGTTGGTAATTGATTTCATTTAATTGACAACTGAGTAATGGATACGCAGACCACACAACATGTGAGGACAATGTATTTGAATCTCCCAGATGAATAGAATAGGGTTGAAAGAACTACTACTGTATTTTTGTAATTGTACCAAAGAAAAGGATTATTAGTGGAAAGAATTGGGGGTAGGACCACCAATTGAGTCAAACCACCTACAGATTTACTTTAAAATGGTTTTTCAAATTAATTCACACCCCATAATTTAATCCCACACTCCATCGTGTCATTGTGTGTGTCCCTGAACTGTGTGTGTGGTACTTGTACAAAGGGTTAGCCCGAACCCTTGATATGAGTCAAGTAGAAAATTTAAATATCAATTTCAACTTTCAACACAGATCCATTTTTGTCTTCCTCTTTTTTTAAAAAAAAAATTGAGGGCTGGAAGGGCTTGTGCCATACGGGAATGCCATATGGATAGGCTAACATGCATTAAGTTGGATACTATATTCACAGGGTAAGGCCTTGACCCACCACATGATGTGAGATCCGTCCTCAAGGGTCTTTTTTTGAATTAAACAGCCCAGCTCCTTTCAACAATAACAAATCATTCTCCTCCCTGTCCTTTCACCACCATCCCTACTTACTAAACATCTGACGAGGAGGAGACTGTAAACATTGTAAATAATAAAATACTTATTTATTTCCATTTAGTAAAAAGAGAGGAGGGGAAAACTCAAAGTATCCCCTTCCATCTCAAATAATTTTTGCTAATTTCCCAAACCCTAATTGAAAATGTCATCCACTTTGATGTAATCAGAGCTACTCTCAAAAGTTCCTTTTCCTCCGAGGTTAAAGAAGAGGAGAAAAAATAGTCTTAACAAATTTCTAGTTCTCCATCATCTCTGATTACACTGACAACTTGTCTCGTGCCTTTCTCTCCCTCTCTCTCATTTTTTAGTTAGGAGGGTTGCCAGTTTAAATTAAAAAATTAAAAATAAATAAATTGTTTTAAAATCATCTCTCTTTCTCCTCCATTGAGATGGAGTATCTGTATGTATGATGTAGGAAGGGAAGGATGGTCCTCACCCAACTTTTTTTTGATAATTGTTCCTGACTTTTATAATTGCCCTGACATTCGTGGATGGATGAGGGAGGACGAGGGAGGAGGAGACGTCCCGAACGCCCAAGGAAATGAAGAATATTTTCCATGTTGAAGGAATTACTTCGGAGATGGAATGAGGAATATGTACAGAATGGAAAGGAGAGTGGAAGGGAGGAATAAATGTAGTGTTGGGAGGGAAAGAGAAGAGACTGGGATCTTTGGAAAAAGACTAATCGTATTTTCAACAAGAACCTTTATTGACAATGGCAAAGCTAATTGAAAGCGACGAATGATGAATGACTCCCATTTTATCACTGTCTCACGACCCAGGTTTTAATCACAACAAAAGAAAAACAGAGTTGCATTTGACCAAATTAATTTCACTCTCTTCGTTTCGTGGAGAGTCCTTCCTCGTGTCTTCGTCACCAAAACACCCTCCTCCATTTCTCCAGCATCCCACTGTCTTTCTCCCTCCCTCATCTCCCCACATCCGTCCCACACATTTTTACTTCGACTTCTTCCATAATCAACACTCCACCCATAATTCAAAGAAAACAAAAAAAATACGCTGTCTGCTTTTTTTTCCCTTTTAAATGCAAGGACGCTGCTCATTCATTTGTTTGGATCCGAACAAATTGTAGACGACACTACGCACACCCCACGTCCCAACCAATTGTGTGATTGATCACAAAGGAATTTTTTTTCAAAAAAGAATTTTTTCACCGGAAGATTTTAGAGGAATAATATTTAACAGTCATTTCCAGTCAATACTTGAATATTAATTTGCCTTCATTTACATGTTCCTCGTCCTCGTGTGTGGGAGCTGTTTGTACTATTGTAGGGACACAAAGACACACACGCAGAAAGAGAGGAAGGTTGGAACACCGAGGGAGATGCAATTGATCATTAATATTATGTTTCATGTTTGTAGGAATGGAGAGAGAGGATACAGCTCACTTGACAGCTTTTACCCTTTTTGGTTTTAATGTTTGAAGATGCCGTGGGTCCGCTCAACCCACCCGACACTACACTATCACGCTCCGTAGTTTGCATTAATTATCTTCCCTACATATTTAAATGAGGGGGACCTCCAGTCACACACTCACCCTCTACATTACTGTCCACAACTCCAGCACATCTACCAAGTTCCAGGGGACAAAAAGTTTTTCAACTGGTGTAACTGGGAAAGCGGGTAGGAAACGGTGGAAAGAGTAGTAATAAAAATCATTCTCTGCTTAATATCATGATACCCGCAAAGTATTTACAAATTTTTCGGATTTTTCCTTCTCCACCCTTTCACACACACACACACACTCACAGCATGGAGAAGGGGGTACAGGAGAATGGAATCTGAGGGAAGTGGAGTTAATGGGAGACCGGAAGTGGAGCAGCTTCATAATGTTTCCTCTTGTTGAAGCCCTCACTCTTCCTTCTTCTGTTGTTGGGAAAACTCATGGATGATTTGCATATGGCAATTAAGTCTCTCTTGAACATTCCCATTATTATGCAAAGTAGGAGTTGAGCTCTCGTGATGAGTGGAGACAATATAATAACCGGGTAGAGTGAGAGAGAGTCATTGGAAAATCAAATGCTCATCTCCCCCTCCTCCCGGTTTCCCTTCATTCCATATTTCTCCTTCCCTTTGTCTCTCCCTCAGATCATAATGGACTGAATTAAATACTCCACATTGGAATATGGCTCTACATTATTACATAATCAACTAGCTTTTGTCCCCTGTCCGCGTGTGTCATTATCCGTGTATGCAAGGATCCATGATTTCGGTTTGACAAGAACAAAGAGTCCCGGAATCGGAATGGATATGGACGGAGGGCTGGCATAACCCGAAAAGTCACAGTCCACTTAAGTTCAACAGCAGCCAGGCGCATTCCTCAGAAGATGAGGAAAAATAAAAAATATAAAAGAATCAAAAGGATGACAAGACTGTCAAAACTCTTGATGGGCGACTCTGATGATCCGCACATTTCCACCTCATTACAGAGGAAATCTGCAGAAAAGTCTATTGTCTTATGAATGGGGAGGGTGCATTGCGTGTGTGTGTGTCTGTGTCGCTCATCTTTTTTCCCCAACGATCTCCCGCCTAATGATTTGTAAATGAAAATAAAACACCAGGGTGGTTTGTTTCTCCTTCCTCCTCTGTCGTCTCCTCTCAAACAAAAAACCACCAGGACATTTTTTAACACTCTCTTTTGTTCCCTCATTTACATGTCATTCAAATGATCATGTTCATGTCATATTCTCTCTCTCTCTCTGAGGGAGGAGTGTGGAGTGTCTAGTGGTGGCGGCAAGGACAATATTTTCTTTGTATTTTTTTCATCCACATTGTCTCTCTCTTGTTTTTACGACCAGAGAGTGAAAGGCAGAGGCACAGTCTTTTAATTTTAATACACAGATTTTTTTCCCTCTCTCTCTCCAAACCTCAGCTTCTCTTCATCAGTCTAAAAAGGAGGAGGGGAGGACAGGGAGAAAGCTAGGAGCTTTGTTTATAAATTCAAATTTTTCAAATTACACAAAGATCAAACAGGAAATCACAATCGACCATATTTATGTATGCATTTTTTGTGCATTCAGAAAGTCATAGTTTTACAAAAAGGGAGGAGGAGGAGAAATTCTTTTTAAAGACTGTTCATTAAAAATGGATGGAGAGCAGGGTATCACAAAAATGAAGGAAAGCTGAATGAAGGGAGGGGAAAAGGGAGGATTTTTAGAGAGTACAAACAACACAAAAAAGAGACAATGACTCTCTCTTTCTTGGTTCCATATATTTATATTGTACCACGTTTTTGATGTCGACTGTCGACTCAAGGAAAATCAGGGAGAAAGAGATTGATCCGTCGGAAATTACACAAATATCAGCAAACCATGTTTTCTCCATAAGCTCTTTATTTTTCTTATGTATGTTGGCTACAAGGAGGATTTATACTTATTATATACTTTTGCCCGTGAAGGTTTTACAGCTCCTCTTCTCTGGAACATCATGAGAAGAATGGTATGATGATAGGAGTGACAAGGGGAAGAGACAAAGAGGAGGATAGACGTTTTATTCCGATGCACATTATTCCAGCAGAGATGAAGAGTTCTGGAGCACAGGGGAATATTAGGAAAAATGATGATGGTTGAGACCTCTTGAAAGCTTTTCACATTTTGTCATTTCTCTCCTTCTCTCTCTCATATTATTTTATTACAGCCAACCATCAACTCTTCCTATTAACTACTGCGGGCAGACTACACTAAATACATATATTGTTACCCCGCCGTCATAGTCCACATCCACATATGAGGGATCTTCGGGACAAACATCGTGAGAGCATCAGGGTGATCATCTTCCTCTGAGGTTTACACTTGAAACCAGAAGCCGAGGAGGAGAGATGAAAGAGGAAATACTACATAAACTTTCCCTTCTGTCTCTTTCATATTTGCTTTTTTTTCCCAGAGACAGTCTCTATTGCTTATTGCCTCCACCCCCTATTACCTTTTAGTGTTGGATGAGGAAAATATTTTGGATTTTTTACTCCCATTATTTTTCCCCGTGAAAGATTCAAGGAGAACTTTCTTGTGGCTTGGCTCCGAGAAACGCTTTCTCTTCAAAAATTGTTGGGGGTTCAACACAGTCCCCTTTCAAATGCAGGAAATCGATACAAAGTCCGTTTAATTAGCGGGTCAATTTTCTGAGCTGTTAAATTAAACAAGAGAGCAAAGAAGGGAGAAAAAATTGGAGAATACAAAGGAGAAAGCTAAATGGGATGGAAAAAGATGCTCTGACGGTCCATTAGAAGAATTGTGGGGATGAGATGTGTGACAAGGAGGATGACTTTCACTCTTCCCTGTTGTAGTAGCAGAAAAATAGAAAGAAGTCACTCTGTCTTGAACAGCCTCCCAGTCCCATCATAAAAGAAAGGGAGTGAAAGGATAATTTGAATAAAATCAGGAGGAATCACAGAGAAAAAAAAAAGAGAAAGGGGGATCTCAGTTCAACGACGCACAGACAAGTCATAAAAATGAATGAACCAAAAGAACACAACCCACACTCACGTTCATTTTCAACACTCAACTTCCTTCCGGGAAAATCCCCTCCGATTTTTTCCATCCTCTTCTTTACTATCAAAAGAGGGAGAGAAAAATATTTACCTCTGTCTTCCCACTCTCCCGAATTAAAGTTTTTTTAAAAAGCTTCTGATACATCCATGAAAAATATTTCAACTTTTTATTTGTCTCAAAGCCAGACACACCAAATGAATTCCTATTTGACTAATGGGCCGCAAATATTCTACTGTTATGTACACCATCTCAAAATTCCGGGCACAGTTTGTCAGCTAAATAAATACGGGGGTGTAAATGGACGTGAAGGAAAATTTTTGCTCATTTCTGTGATCCACAAATAAAATGCAGGCAGATGGCTTTGAATTGATATGGATTGAAGTGACGAAAAAAGAAGAGTATTCTGGGGAGAACAAAGGTACAAAGAGCAGATGTGGAGTCAAAGTCAAGATTAAGGATTTTATCAGATGGATTGGGATGTGTTTGTGTGATGGATGGACGAATTAGGAATCTCCACAAAATTAAATGCTCTTAAAAGCTGTTTAGTCAGCACCAAATGTTAACAAAAGTACACACACGCAAATACAAATGTAGAGACCCAAGATAGACAAAGTTTTTTCAAGTGACTGCCTACTCGGCAAAAAGTGAGTGTCAAATTGGGATGGGTTGTTATCAATATATTGTCAAATAATGGGACGGATAAAGGATGAGAGAGCCCTTGTTTCAGATTGACGTAGAGATTTGCATGAATTAGCCCTCCTGTTTTCTGCTCCCCATTTAACAGTCACTGAGGTACAGGGAGAGAGATTCGGAGGTGATGATTGTGATTTTGATTGTGGAGGGAGTGAGTTCTTTGGGAGAATTTAAGTGGAGAATTAGATTGAGTCAAATTGGATTGAGTGGCTCAGAAATTGAGCAGCTGAGAAGGAGACACAGGGAAAAAATGAGATGAGAAGGTATACGAACAAAAACATGGATTCATTTTGAGAGTACACTCCCGGGTAATTCCCCTCCTCCTACATACTGTGCAAACAGAAGAGTGACGGTGTGAAGGGGGACACCCGGATTTTTTTGGACTCAAGATATGATGGATTGTTCCTCAATCTGCCCTTTTCATCTTGTATAACATCTCACATCCCTTTTTCCAAGTTGTACACTCGACAAAGCTCAGCTCCTCCAAGATGACCAAGTTTTGTGTCAACTCCTCTCACCATCTCTCTTCTTTGAGGGTTGTGTGTGTGAACCACCTGTCACTCAATCCTCAACACTTTAAATAATTAAACAAGTTCAATCTGAAAAGCTCCAAATTAACTTTTGCCGACTTCTCTACCTTTCACAAAAGCGAATCAAAATGGGAAGAGAAGTGTAATTACTAATATCTCCCGCTTTCCCCATTAGCCCCGGACATGGAATATTGTTGAGTACGGGTAGAATTACAGGGTTTTGAGAGTGAGCCCAATTTTATACATGTACATGTTCTGTTCTGATGAGTGTGGGGAGTAAAAAGATAATTGAGCTGGAATTCATTAATCATTCTGTTTCTGGAGAAAAAGGAGGAAATAAAAGCATAAAGTATCTAGTCTAGAAGGAGGACGTGAATATGTATCTCCCGGGTTCTCTCCTCCGTTGTTGTGTATGAGGAACTCGTTAACTTTGACTCTCCTTCATCTTTCTTCCCTCCAGCCCATGACTGTCTGTACACAGCTCCCAGCTACAATATACAGAGTGGATGTGGAGTGTGGCAAGTGGATGATGATGGTGACGGTGAAGATTATGGGTTTTGGTAAAGTGAAAAATCTCCTGGGATAAAATGACTTGGTTCCATTAAGCCTTGACACAAGAGAGGAGGAGGAGGAGGGGAAGAGAGAAAAGAAATCCTATGCTGGACAATCAACTTATTATGGATACATGGAGGCACAAATAGGACAAGTACTAATGAAGAGGATGGAGAGAAGGTCTGGCTAATTCAATTATCATTCTTGACCGACTAGGAGGAGAGGGGACACTTTTTTCATATCAAAACCTTATGCACAACCCGGGCTTTTGGGTGGACGCATTGTGTAAGCAAAGTCATTCCAATCTCATTCAACTGTGCGCTGTGTGTGTACATACTCACCCTTGTAATAAAATCCGGGAGGAAGCCACCCCCGCATATCTTGGAGACACAACTACCGTACTCAGTCGCATAGAAGTCCCACGTTAAAACGAATACATATAATTTCCTATCCCATGGATTTTAATTGAACTATCATGGTATTCGCATTATACGTGTATTATCCAATTGAAGCTTGCAACTGAAGTATCATTTTTTACCTAGACAAAAATCCATTAGGTCTGTACAGCACTAATCTTTTCACTTATCTCATCTTCCCCTCCGGCTCTCAAGTAAACATTCGCAAATCTACTCGATTTGTATCATTAGCCCCAATCCCTCCGTCCAAATCATCCCCAACTAAAACTGGAGTGGAGAAAGAGGGTGGCGAAGGAGTGGGGGACAGTTTCGTGACATCTCATTCTTTTTTTTCGGAAGTCCACCTCCCCCAAATTTTCTATTACAGATTTTTCGAGGGTTGAACACATTTTTGTACAAATAAGTGAATTTGATAGCCGGACAACAGAGAAGTGGGAACACGACCGGAACTTGAGCGGAAGGAAGAGGGAAGAAACAATTTTAATCTCCAGGAACTTTATACCTGTAATTGGTTGTACCCTCGTTTGCATGTGTTCCACTCTCCATCCGCACCCGCCTTTCCAAACCTTTTTGACGTGAAAATCATGCAGGGTGATGTGGGACCATGGATTGCATGCTTCTTCTACCTCTGCTTTGAACAAAAACTTTGTCCTCGTTCGTTTGCTCAAAGAACGAGGCTGGACCACACGAATTTAACATGACAATGAACCAACTTTGCCAAAAACTTGAATGGAGAGTCCCAACGAGGAAATTACAGGTTACCCCTTTGACTAACATTGTTTAACACTTACAAGCACGTGGCACGGGCAGGGAATTCAAAATGGACTGGAGGGTACATTACACACACACATTAGGGAATGTAAAATGTGTCCCCTTTGTGGAGAATTGTTGTTATTGCGTGAACAAATGGACAAATGAACAAAGTACAGGGGAAAAGAGAGAGAGTGTGGGTGTGTGTGTGTGTAGTTGTTGCTCATGTAATTACAGGTTGCTTCCAACTTTGCCACGCTTCTCCATTCTCCCTCTCCATTGTCCTTCTCCTTCTCTCCATTGTTTAGTAATGAGTTTTCTGTGCAAATCTGATAAGGCAAATGCAATGAAATGGTCACTTTTCAAAAGTCCTCAGAGAGAGTAAAGAAAGGCGGAGCTTTTGATTTTATCGGATGATATGGGGAAAGTGGAAACATTTTTTGCTATCATTATATCTAATACACTGTATTAAGTGAGAGTAGTACAAGTTTGTGAGGGTTGTAAATGGACAAAGTGTAGAATATCCAGAAGAACAAGGATGATATCATACATTTTTTGTGATAATGACTTGAGGGTGCGGATGATGATGATACTCTCTCTCAAGACCCCGAAAGGTTAGAAGACCGATCCATCAACTCAGCTTTCCCCTCCTCTCAGTCAAAGTGTCTGGTTCTCATCAAATGATTTTAGTCAGGATCACTGAGGGACTCCACACACAAAATTATATTGAGGAGAATTTTGTCCATCTTTTATGGACAAATAAATTTTGGTGTTATTTCGATCATCTATGACTTTTACGCTTTATATTTTTCATATTCAAATTTTTATTCGACCTATTTTCAATGTACTGACAAAAGTATTGATTTTTGAAATGATAAAAGAATGAAGGAAAAAAATCACGGGATGAATAGGCAATTCATAATTATTCTGGACTTACACCAGCCGACAAAGTCCCGTCTCACCCCTAATTAACAATTTACAAACAGAGGAATTGAACTCGGGGATTACAAGGGAATACACAAATAATATTTGAACAATACAAATGTCTCACCACATGCTCCATTTGCCGAGTACAACGGAGTTTCTTTAAAATCCAAAAATGTAGTTGATGGGGTATCACAGTCAAATTGTTTGACTCGGATTCAATTCCCTCCCCCTGCTGTTTTCCTCTTTGGATTCGATAATACTTGATAAATTAAAAGTCCGAATCAGACCACAGAATAATAGTCGGAGGGAGAAAGAGTTTTGATGCGTTGTGTGTACACTCACCTCGGACAAAGTTTATTCGTAAATAAAAAGACAATTGGATACAGAGAGAGGGAAGAGTGGATGTGGACGGGGAGCGTGTGGCTGTAGCCTCAAGTATTTTCCCCCATCCATTCTGTGGTAACATTTTGATGGATTTCCATGGACATTGGGCACAAGTGAGTCATTTGAGAGACTGACAGCCTTGCTTCTGTCTCTATTTGCCACCATCATCGTTCGTCATCCCTCGACTTTTTCAAAAAAAGAGTCGGCCTAAGACTTTTTGAGGCTGACTCCATGGGAGGTTTAGCCCATATGTACGGCGGAGCTGTCCTTCCAAATTATCCAGTTCATACAATACAAGCCAGACAACTAATTCTGTAGTCGTATATATTAAGCTTTCTTTCTCTCCAAATAGAGAGACACCGTTGTGAAAACCCATTGTGAGGTTTTTGTATCGTGAGAGACGTCATAGATTATTCATGATGATTTAAATAGTGGATTGGAGAGGAAAAATATCATGTGGCTACACTTCATCACCAAATGCTCCAAATGTCTGGGATTATGCAACGAGCCGTCTTTTGACTGATTGATTCATTCTCACTGTCACCACCACTCAAATTTATTCTCCCCTCTCCTCTCGTAAAACTTCCCTTTGTCAATTTTTGATTCTGCAATGATATTACGCAGGGAAAGTTTCAGACATCGGAACCTTTGTCTCTGTATTTCGGGGTCTAATTACGGAACAAAACTGGGTTATGTATGCTGTCATTATTTAAATTAAACAACAAAATATTTACGTTTCTTTTTGAAAAATTACCTTGATTAAATAATATGAATCTCACCTCACACAGTGTAAAATCAAAAAACTGTTAAAAATAACGTCGCAGGGAATACCTGCGTCTTAGCCTGGAACAGCCCGAACGTCTTAGACACTGCTATTCTTGCTTATTAAAATTTTAATGGTCACTTCTCCTAGTCAATTTTCATGTTCATCAAAATCAAAAGAGAAATTGACAAAATTCCTTTCTACTGATAAAGCGCCGACCGACCCACCTTCCATTTATTCCAAGAATTTTCAAAGGGAAGTACGTGCGAGTGCAGTCTTTGAAGCTTATCAATGAAGATTGTACGATAGATAATGTGTGGACATGTAGTGCATACCTGTATTCTATACACCTTGTATTTTATAGTACTCAATGCACGATCATTTTAATTTTACATTTTCAAATGTTTAATTTTACTCGTGTCAAATGCACGCACCGTCTTTTACTCTCCACTGTCCCTACACGAGAGAGTGAGAGAAAACGTTTGTCATGCAATAAATTAATAAGGTGAGGTTTTCCAGATCAAAATTTTTCAAAAATAAATGTAAAAATTGAATGATTTGATCCCATTTACTCGGCTGGTCATGTGAACTCGAGTAGAGTGTGTGTGTTTGAGATAATTTTTCCAAAAAATTATGACAACCCCTCTCTACTCTCTCTTGACACACACAAGGGACAGTGATGGACGCTCACCCTGGACAAGACCGACTCAGGACAACGGTGAGAATGGATGGAGGGAGACAATGGAAGTGGCACGTGCCAGTGGAAAAAATGTGTGAAAAGTTTAAAAGCGTGGAAAGTGGAGGAACGGTGGTCCTTTAAAATGGGATAATAATGAGTTGAATAAATATTTCGGGGAAAAGAGGGAGACAAAACGAATGGATGAATACAGTCAAGGTTTTGAGGTCACAGTCAAAAAATAAGGAAGCAGTCTACACAACTCAGCACAAACCCCATTACAGTGTAAGGAGGGAAGCTCAAGCTGTTGACATGCACTCCCCGCACTCCGTTCAATTCCTATTGAGATAAACAAGAGTATTACCCTAATACGTGTATAGATAGTACAGAGAGTGTGTATGCAGAGCAGTGGGCTCCCAAAAAATGGGGGAGTGATGGTGTTGGCCTGTGTCTCTGAATGGAGAGAGTGAAATGCACTTTATATCCATTTATTCGAGAATAATGGGTGATCAGAGGGAGCCAATTTTATCTCACACGCAATCCCATCCCGGACAAAACGTATTCTCTCCCCCTAGTCTTACCTTTTCCACCAACTCCATCACCAGCTTATTATACCTCACTTAGTCTCATCCATACAAAAAGAAGATACTCCATGTAATTTCAAAGTCCAGTTCAAAGAGACAGAGATGTACAAAAAAAATTCACAAAATTGTATGCAAAGTTTCTTGCACAAAAATTCCTCCTGTGGGTTTTTTTAAAAAGCTGTGGTGGAGCTGAGGAAGAATATCAAAATCCAAAGATTGGATGATGCAGAAGAAGAAAAGCACAATCCATATACACACACGGGGGATGAAAAATCATCAAGTCTTTATGTAAGGAAAGGAGATGCGTTTTTTTGAACAAGTGGAAAGAGAGCATTTATCGGGCCATGTTGGTTTGTTTTGTGTGTGTGTGCGTGTGTGTGTAAATCCGGATTTGAAATAGAAATTGGAAACTCAAAGGGATCAAGGATGAGGGAAGATGAGATCGGGGGTACAATGCAATGTATTCTTCTATTCGTACATTGATAAAAAAACTAGAGAGAGAGGGGGAGGGAGATCTCTCCAGATTTTTGTGTATCATATCCTATTAGATGTGAGACTTGTTTTGGTGGAGGGAAAGTCCTCTGTCCTCGACTCGTCCCTACATAATTTTGTGTATGGATGTTTCATGGGCTTATCGTTCAAGTCGAGATGGATTTGATTTTTTCTTTTTTTATCCTCTTTACATATGTACATACCAAGCACACACGTACAGGGGTAGTGTGTGTGTGTGGAGTAGAAATATACAAGTGATTGATGATATGAGACTTTTCAGATGGTTTGTCATGAAAAAAGACGAAATTGACGGATTACCTCACACGAGAATGAACCGGATAGAATCGACTGTGGCATGCAAAGGCAAAAAAAAGATTTTCACTTGTGTGTGTTTGTGTGAGGTAGGATCTCTCTCTTTCTCTCGTCACTCGAGTTTTTTGAGCTCCCAGTTTCCAGTTCCAGTCCCGCTAGGATCCAGTGGGTCCTTGTCGTTATCGTCGTCCCTGTTTTCTCCCTACTTGTCAGGGTTCTATGAGGAGGAGGAGGAGGAGGAGAAGGAAGAGGAGGAGGAGGAGGACGGTACTGCACTGAAAACTCCTTTGGTCGACGGAGGAGAAAAAGAAGATGAGAGGAGAGCAAAAGACTTGTCAAAAGGCACGGGCTCCCCATTCATCTTCTCGACAAGTCCATCTTTTATTCCAGCTCCATTTACAAATAGGTTTGATAGTCTGTGTTAACATCCTTGGTCGATGTCGAGTACATGCGGACAGTCATCAAAATTGCCCTTATCAACAGACAAAAAAGTCAAGTGGCTCATCCACTCGTTTTTTATTCATTTAGTCGATATCAGTTGACTCTCATTTTGACAATCATTAATTTATTAAAATTAATATCCCACAGGAAAATAATATCATTTTTCAAAGAAATTCATTGCCATGTCGCCAATTTGTAAAAATTTTCGAGTATACTCGCGAGTACCTTTGAGCTGAATTTATTTTTATACGCTAGTAAAACTAACACAGATACCTTCACAATGGAAAAATTAACGTTTGTTCAAGTAAGTAGATTATAATATATTTTTCCAGAAAATGTTTCTCCTCTCTGGATTTCTGCAGACTGGGTACAAAGAGAGTTGGCTCCTGCCTTTGTGAAAATAAATGACCTTGACGATTACAAGTGACATCCCCTTCTCTCATAGTCTCAGGCCTCAAGAGTGATAATTTGACAAACCTTGATGATACAAAGAGACGTAAATTAGACAATGAGGAGAGGGGCAGAAGGGAATAAACATAGAAAAGAATGGGAAATGACACCTGGAGGCACGTGACACATCTTTATTTTTCTGGATACCAAAAAAAGAAATGGAAAAGAGTAAAATAGCTTATGGACATGTTGTGACATCTTTATAATTTTCCACCATAGTCTCTACTACAAAAAAGCTTATTATCTAATCAAGACATGACGACTAATGACACCCGTTGGGCAGGGAAAAAATCCACCCCGTTTTTTTCCATTCATCCTCCTCCTTTCTAATTTGCATCATTAACACAAAAAAGAAGCTTTGTACTAGAATAGAATTGTTTGTTTTGTCAGAAAATTGGATTCTTTTCTTCCATTCATAAAAAGGGAATAGAGATAAGTCAATTTGAATTATCTAGCAAGAGGTTTTCGTGACAGCATTTACTTGTAAATAAACTTGAAATTTTATGAAAAATGTTTGAGTAATTATTCTTGGAATTTTAAGAGTCAAAAAATTGGAAAAAAACGTAGGATAAAAAATGTAATCTATCATTATTTCACATGCGATTTGATTGAATTCTATTATTAAGGAGAGAGAGAATAAGTACAAAAGTCGAGACTTGTGTCAAGTGGTTTCGTGACAAGGTTCAATTGAACCCCAAAAAATTGGGCTCCCAATTGAATAATAAAGACAAAAAAGTCAAGGAGAGAGAAAGAGTTGGAAGGTAAAAAAGATTATGGGTTGGACAGAGGGAGAGTATTTTACACAGTAAATTATTATGATCAATTATCACGACATGATATTCCTCTGCACGACGACGACGTCCACACACAGCCACAGTTACATGTCATTACTGTCAATTGAATTTTGGATTAGATTGTCAACGAAAAAAATTCAGAGGGAAAATGAGACTTTCGTGGTGGTCATTGTCGTGAGAGAATGACGACCGTCCCTGACACGCAATTGTGACGACTTACAAGTTTTGGCCCAAGGTACAAGCGGACTGGAGGAAAGAAAGGAAAAAATCTTATTTTGTATTTTTTCTATAAATACAATGGAGGAGGGAGGGAGAAAGTAAAAGTTGACTCACGAAATTCAAGTGGAAAGGCACAAGGAAAAAGGGATGAGAAAGGCAGAGAGAGAATCTCGAGGGAGTCTCCAGCTTTTGATATTCGTGTGATAAGCTATGCTTATGGATATTGGATCCTGTTGTCATGAGCCACACACACACACGTACAACACACACACACAGAAGGGCGATGAAGGAAATGGGACGAATTCCTACTTTGATTTCATAATAGTGTCCCTTTTATATTTCATCAGCATTTTTTACGACTGACCATAAAATCAACCCAGTCACCTCTCCTTTCCCTTCCACATCGTCCACTTGCAATTCCGTCCTTAAATTCACTCTCCACTCCCACACTCTTCCCACTATATCAACTTGCTGTCTCGGCCTGACCAACTCCATTATTCTACGAGAAAATATTTGACATTCACCAACACAAATACACAAGACAAGCCGCTTTGGCCGATCCAAATCTTTTATGTCCAAACTTTGGACCGCCCTTCATTTCCTCCTCTGGGTGAGAAGAAGTGTCACTCTCCAGTCCAAATCTACTTTAAGCTTCTTTATTTTTATTTTCTCATCCCCCACATGCGACTCACTGTCCTTCGAGGAGGAGGAGAATTTTATCTACTTATTTCAATTCCCTCATACACATGTAAATACACACAGAACACATTTTCATTGATTACAATTTTCGAGAAAAATCGGATAAAGTTAGACCAAAGTCCGAGTTATTTAGACGTAGCTCTCTGCAATGGAAAGCGAAATTTAAAAAGGATTTGTTATCATATCCTTCCAAAACATTTTTGTACATTAAACTCCTGTGTTCTACAAATAAGAAATACGGTAGATGAATTCATAATTTCGTCTAGGAAAACCTGGGGTGGACTGATACGAGTTTTTATTGAATAAATTGACAAGTTTATACAATCAGTTGTTTCCACAGCCGGGCACATGTTGTATGGAAATTTCTCTGGATTTTTTTTTCATGGGGAAAAAGTCGGGAGAATGTTTGTCGTGGGATGTGGCTGTCGAAGACAATTGGTCGTCGTCGTAACCTCTCACCCCCTCCACACAACAAGTGCAATGATTGTAGTAGCATTGAGACCTTTTATAAATTTTATTTGGGCCCCTTCTCTCCGCAGCCCAGACTGCATCCCGTAAATCAAAAGGACATGATGATTGACAATATTTTACGACATTTCCTCTCTCCATTGACGATTGACCAGAGTCGAGATGAAGACAGGACAAAACAGTGGACACAGCTGGCATTGTTGCAAACCATTTTCCCTTCTCTTTCATCTTCTAAACCAAAGTAAATTACCCAATGATCTTGTTTAGATTTTTAGAGGGAATAGACAAGGGACTCCTGAATTGGAGTCTCTGACGACGAAAATAAGCGAGGAGACACAGTCAGGGCAATCAAATCAAAATTGGAAGGAGAATGAGGGTTTGTGACACGTGTCACGTGGTTCCTTGTCAGAGGTAAGATAATATAATAATATTATACGCCAGGATTTAGACGAAGACTGAGGAAGAGAGGAGAAAGAATTATGTGAATCTACACCCCCTCCTCCTCTCTCCTCAATTTGGAGCTCGTCGCTATTGACGCCTTGCAAATAAATGCGGAATCCATTTACTCTAAGTATTCTCACACAAAGGGAGTCGTAAAAACGGAAAAAAACTCCTCTCGTCTGTCTCCAGAACAAGGACACAGAGAGAGAGAACCACCCTTCAGACTGAATGAAGAGAATGCAGTGATTTCAAGCGAATGCTACCATTTTTATGTCCTCCCACCGTCCCTGCCCAAATGTCACTCATTTGAGAGAGAGAAAGATTTTTTCATCATCAGATTCCTTGCACTTTCCACTTTCTCTTTCTTCCTCTTTCTCTCCTTGGATGTATGCCTGTGTGTAGAAAAAATTCCCCTCCTTTTGCAAATCCACAGAATCAACAACAATAAACCCGAGTCTCTCTTCCGTGCCCATGATAAGGATCTCTCTTATGTTCGCACACAAGGAGCTCCAAACTTTTTCTAATGAATTATGCATTTAATACAAATATGCACACAACCCATCAGTCTACACAAAACAAACACACAAAATAGAAAGAGGAATAGAAAGCCCGAAAGAAGGAAAACTGCCCCTCCTTATTCGTACATCATCCCCTCAGAAGGATTTCTCCCTCTGATTGCCCCTACCTTTTCAACTTTTTTCCCCTCATTCTCCTCCTCCTCTCTTTCTCCTTCCCTTTCGTCAACAGGCGGAGAGGAGATGCAACAGAAGAGAGAGTTCTTTACTCTGATTTCCGCCCTATTTTTATTGGCTTCACACGCTTCCTCAGAAACTGTGAGTGTCGTCCTCGTCTCTAATAATATTCTCCTCTGATGTACATACCTACATCCACTTTCTTCCCTTCCCACACACACACACGCACACGCACACACAATCTCTAATGTCTTTCCTCATGCACTCGCAAACACACGAGCAATTTGCTGTGTGAGAAGAAAATAGAGATAAATTTGTTGTGCTCTTACTCCGCTTGACTTTTATTTGTCTACTTCTTCTCCACACACACACCAACTCAATTAAAGGACTCACACAGACACACGCATCACACACGAACCAGCGACTGATTGAGAGTCATTAAAAACTTTTTCATTAAGCCCACCATGATGGCAGATAGGACAAACACTGATGTTTTTTAATCCTGTTTGTCCTAACCTCGTTTCACAGCTTGAGCATGAGAGGACCATTCTGTGTGTTCAGGACAAAAAGTCAAGAGATGCTTTGGTGTGTCAGAAAAATTCGGATCGGATCCGAAAACTAGTTGCTCGTGCCGACTAGTAGTATTGGATGATGATGGGGAGGATTGACATCCGGTAGGATAAGCTGAGCTGGATTTTTGAAGAGCGGAAGACAAGAGTCATTATGATGATGATTCGAGTTTAGCCCGTAATGTGAAATCAAAGGGAGTCTCTCTCTCTTTTCTCTTGACTTTTAGACTTAACTTTCACGGGGAGGGGGTAACCCTTTTCAAATGTGCCGATTTCAAAGGCTGTCATTTTGTACTACCCTCTCTCTCCCTGTGTGTCTCCCTCTCAAAAATTTGAATAGGAGGATTGCTCAACAAAAATATATTGTGTTGTACTTTAATCCTCACAATTCCACGCCGCCGTCATTATCCACTTTGATAATGACTCGAATAATGTCTCCTAAAATATTTTAATATTTTCATCATGGAGGGAATTGTGTGTTTATGAGGAAGAGAGGCAAATAGTGCTGCATCACTATCGCCCGACTTCTCCGTTTTTTATACGGGGGGATGAGACATATGGGAGTAGAAGGGATGTAAGTGAATAAAGGGGTTAGAGGAAGAGTAGATCGAGTAAACTGGATTTGATACAAATACAGATGAAGTGGGCATAATACATGTATTTAGGGAGACATGGACAAGGAGAAGGAGAGGGTCTCTCTCTCCACCAACATCAAATCCGAATTGACTGATCCAATGAAAAAGACCAAGAAGGGGGAGTCCGAGAATGGGTAACAACAACTTGGCGTGTGTGTATTTCCCCAAAATGGGGAGAAATTCTCGTGTGTGTGTTGAGAATGATTCAATTCAATTCTACCCGACTTATTCTTACTCGGAGGCACTGGAGGGCTTAACCCTCTCTCCCCATTCAAGTGTATAGAGTCAATGTAATCATTTTATTATTCATGAAAAATGCGGAGGGAATCTATTGTGTCTGTCATGGAGGAGGACAAGAAGGTCTCAACAATATTTCTACATATCAAAAATAAATCAAAAATTTGCTGAGAAAGTCTCCAATGAGACGCTGTGTTTAACCTTCACGTAATTTTTCATCTCAATTGAATCCTTTATTTTGATGTGTATGCAGCATTTTTTGAGGGGACTTTTCGATATGAAGAATTGGTACATTTTCCAATTTTGCGTAAAAGCCGCACACACGCATGACTTTCTTTATACAATGTACTTTGTGCTTTAATACTGACCCTGTGTTGTGTGTGTGTGGATAATTCCATCTGTTTGTGTGGTCAGACAGAGGAATCGCTAATGGAGGGGTTTTGTCACTTCCATCTCTTTTTTTAATGTGAGGGCGACTGTTTACAACAAATTATTTGGTAGTTTGTCCCATTTCACACGTTTTCCTCTAAGCAGAAAGTGGAAAGGCGTAGCCGCTGGCTAATATTTGGATTACGGCTAGATGGGGGATGAGAAAATTGAGGGTAAAAAAGAATGAAATTATAGGTTGTTTCCCGTAGCCGGGTTTGAATTGATAGAGAAATGTACAAAAAAATGGGGACTGTATTGTCTGTCCTGATGATGATGCGTCGGATGAGTCTGGACTGGACAGGTCAATTGATTTCAGTTGATTTCACAAAAATCCATATAAAAATCCAAATTGGATATTCTTTTGATAGACAAAAATATAAGGGAATAAAAAGGGAATCAAGCTGGGGGTAAAAAAATGAAAGTTCTTTTTTGTTTAGTGGACAAATCTCTGGACAAGATGAGAAAGCATGACAATGACAAGTACCACTCCACGGCACTCTTGAACATACACAATT
This sequence comes from Pygmarrhopalites habei, assembly GCA_009870185.1. Taxonomy (NCBI): domain Eukaryota; kingdom Metazoa; phylum Arthropoda; class Collembola; order Symphypleona; family Arrhopalitidae; genus Pygmarrhopalites; species Pygmarrhopalites habei. The sequence goes on from WJFB01000090.1 coordinate 106,509, forward strand.
GAAAAGAAGACACATAATATTCTGACCCTCTCTTCTTTTATCTTATTTTAAATCCAAAAAAATCGGCACAGAAACAAAATGTATTTCAAATCTACGAGGATTCCACTCGACTTGATGTCTAAAATACTGTCACACAGTCTGATAATATTATTCCCTTACACTTCCCACAAGAGGCAGTGTGTGTAGAATTTAAATTGTTGACTACAAACGAAATTTGTAACAAATTCGGGTGTGTGTGTCCATTATCGGATATTCCAATGGTCCAATGGGTCTAACAAAACTTTCCCTTTGTCCCTTGACTCAATTGATTCCCATTGTCCGGCTAATTTGGATGGATGACCAGAGGACTCACACGCTGGCTAATAATGTTCATCACACTCCGAGAGAGAGAGAGAGAGAGAGAAATAGTCCGGGACTCTGGACACACAAAGGACAAAGTAAATTTCCTGTGTACTCGACTTGATGACATGCCGGCTCCTCTTGACTGACCACTCATTCCCATGTAATCCACCATAATTGAGGAGGAGAAAGAGAGGGAATACATAATATTGTGGCAATTCAAAATCTATTTCAAACTAATATTGATTATTATAGTACGCTCAGCTGACATAAACTTCCCTTCTCCAATTTTTACTGGGATGCAGACTACAACCAATTTTGATTACCATCTGTATTTTGGATATGACATCGGACCCCCGAAAACAGAGAGGAGGATAACTGAATTAAAAATGGGGACAAATGAGGACGGACAAGTTCATCAAGATACGAAGCTGGGAATGGAAATCAAGCCGGGGGAATTAAAGCTCATGACCATGACTCTTGTAACATTAGATTAGGAGTTTTGTCTTTTTGTGTAGATGAAGGGAGGACAAGTGAGTGGAAGTGTCACATCAAAAGTTATTAAGAAAGTGCGGAAGAAGAGATCAAGATCAAGAACTCACCCCCTTCATCCACACAATCCATCTGAGGATTGTGTGTTGTAGTAGGAGGGAATCTCTCGTGTGCACTAAGCGGACACCATGTCATCACATTAGAGGAGGAGAAAATGAAGAGAGAGTGGGAGACACTCCATTGAAATTGAGTGTGGATATTTAGATGAGAGTGTGAATGGGAGTGAGGGTGAGGGTGGGGGG
>WJFB01000091.1:0-10571 GCA_009870185.1 Pygmarrhopalites habei
TAACTACGTTAAAGTAGTGAAGACTGCCAATTAAAATGTTACTTTAACACACACGAGAGAGTGGAACAGCTGAGAGAGACAAAATGCGAAAACTTGCATTTTCTGCCGCTACCTGTTTTGCGCCACACAATTGCATTCCCTATACAATGCAAGTTTCACTTTAGACATGTAAAGGGTGTCAGAGGAGGAGGACTTGCTTTCTACATTACTGTAGTAATTTTACAATCCATGCAAAATGTACAATCATTTGTTGTCGAGGAGTACACAGATATGTGGTCCATTCACATAACCATCAGAGTCAAAACTTCCACAATTAAAATAATTGGGCGGGATGATGGGGGGACTAAATACATTTGATACCTTTATTACAGCTGTGAGGATTCATTAGGGATTATCTAATGAAATCAATGGTCAATTAAAATTAATATACAGAGTTACAATGTGCACCCAATAACTTAATACTAGAGGGCTAGTTGTGAGCACAAACTATTGATCTTTAATGTCACAATTAACTGTGGAATTAATTGGAAAGGTTGAGACGACGTAAAATTAGGTCATCGTATCGACAATATAACAAATGGTGTTTAAAACACATAAAGACATGAAATAACCTTTCCTCTTACGTTTTAACATACGTTCAAGTGGAAAAATAATTTTGGCTGTACTTGTCTTAGACTTTTTTTGTCATTTCATGCTCCTGAACTTTAGCGGGGGTTTCTTTTTAAAGACTTGCTAATCGATTGATCTGACTCGGTAGAAAATAACATGGTCAACAGTGTCTCTTCATAAATTTTGCACATTATTTCCCGATTAAGCCACAAAGTCCGAGGTTAATGTCATATGTCGAATGTTTGCTTCGCCTCTTGTTTCCCCACCCGCTAATTTGTTTGTCAAGTTCAATATACTTTGGCAGGGAATTATCAATTAGTGTTGCCATCATTATCACTGAATAAAAGACGATATTGTCTTTAATAATACGTAATAATTACAGTATTAACTTCCGTCAGAGCAATCTTAATTGAGAATTTTATTTGATTCAAGTTGATTACCAAGTCCAGGAAATTTCCAAATGATAAATTTTGTTTTTTATTGATCTGAACTGCTCATGTAACTGTCTATGCATATTTTCAAGTGAATTGTCTCTAGGTTATAAAATACTTTGTCTAATGCGTGGAGGGATTTCTTTTAGCAATAGAATGTGGATTCAGCTGTGATGGGAAAAAACAACAAAGTTTTGAATCCTCTGGCTACACAAAATTATGCAGCTCCGTTTTAAAAAATGAACTCATCCTTGTACCTCTGTACATCGTTCAGGTCATAAATAATCATTTTTACCCGGAGAAGAATATTCTTACGGTTGCAATTCTGGGAAATGGTAATGAAGTGAAAGATCTCATCATTGTCAAAAATGTTATGATCTAAAGTTGATGGGGAAATTTGAATAGAGCTAATAAATTGAGTTTTAGCATTCATTTACGTGATGTGGGTTACTACATTTATTGCAAAAACTCACTCACACTTCCCATATTCGCACGCATCCTTTTGGTCCTTTTAAATGTTGTTGTTAGAATTTTTAGTGTTTTCTAATCAATATAGACAACCTTTTATGTTTGTTGGTGAGGTTAGGTCGCTGTTTCTCCTCCTTCGGAAGAGAACCGGAAAAACAAAGGACGGGAGAGGGGAACTTTGCGCAAAGAGCATTTGGACAGAGTGGGATGCACTCACACACAACATTTCAATTTTCCCCTTAAAATGAGATAAAACCCGGAGGACGGTCGTCACTCTGAGGGAGTAAGTTGAAACAGTAAATGGTGTTTGTGAGAGGTGGGAGTTGGACTGTCCGGAATTAGGAGATAAAGATCAAATAACGACAGACACAAAAACATCAAGGAAGAAGGGGTAGAACGTGTTGAAGATTCAACTTTCAACTCTCCATTACATCACTCAGTTCTCACCCAGCACTAAGGAAGTTCCGAGAAACTCACATATCAGTAAATACGACCTCCGTGTAATACACACAAATAGATTACTAGTGAATCGAGAGTAAATTTCAAGCGTCCTAATCCTTGTTCGTGATTCTCTAGTCATTCCCCATCTTTTCTTTGTCCAGGAGGAAAAAGAGTGTCCGTCTGCTTGACCTATTTTCAACTTGCATTTTTTTGAGGAAAAGCAATTCAGTTTAAATTTAATTGCACTTCTGTGAAGTTCATTAGTCATCGAATATCACTGAGCATAAATGTGACTCATTTCTGGATATCTACGTCAATTTCATCGACAACAAAAGCTTTTCTCTCCATCAGAAAAGTTTTCCTTGTAAAGATTTACAAGGACTTGAGACCAGTCATATTCGAAAGGATTCAACCTTTTCAGACACAAGATGAGGAATATCAATTTGAGCTTTGCATTGGGAATTATTTTCATCGTCTCGATTCATTGCAAGTCGATTGAGGTGAGTAAAAATTTTAGAACAAAAAGTTTTCATATATTTTAATCACCTCAGAACAGTTCTCGAATATATTTATTATGAAAGTTTTGACAAGACGATGACGTCACTTTTAATTCATTGTGTATCCAGACTCCCCCCTCTCAAATATTTGTTTGCGGAAAGTCGGTAACAAAATTATGTGGGCAGGTCAAGTGGTTTCGCAAACTGTGTAGGTAGGTCTCCACGGACACAGAGCAGTAGTACTCACAATTCATCCTCAAAATTTTGTGGTTGTCTTATCATCACCTCCTTCTAACTGTTTAAATTAGTTATCAAGTAAAGAGTTGAAATATTAATGGAAAAGAAATTCCTTAGGGAGGGGAGGGAAAGTTTCCAAGTGGAAAAGTGGTTCAGTTCCCAAATATTATGAAATCAATATACAAGTTGACGCTGCACACCCTCAACACATAAATAAATTTAACACTATCCGTCATTGTGACGAGATACACGCACATGTATTTCCATTATAGAAGTATTTTCCTGTGTCCACTTCCACTCCTCTACAAAAATGAATTAATTCATATTAATTAATTTTATCCAGATTCACAATGAAGAACAGACAGAAGAAGTTGACAATTACAGTCCAGAGAATGACATGGACAAAGTATCAAATTCAATGGAGAATTCCAGGGCTCATCTATTCATACCCGTTGACCCCAAAATGTCATCCCCTGAGCAACAACAGATTGGAGGAGGAGTGAATGAGCTTGACCCTACATCTCTGGCCGTGAACCAATGGACAAGTATTCCCAAGATTGAGATGCTTCACAGTCCAATTCCACTTTCATTCGGGAAGGGTCACGGAAGTCGGGAACAGGGAGTTCAGATTACTGAGACTAGAGTTGGCCCGGGTCGACTTTGGCCCCCTAAAGCCTCACTCCGAAGAAAGGTGAGGAATAATCGGGAAAAAAATAAATTACAACGGTTGAGTCGACTTTCCTACTACCTGGGCGAACCAGAAAGACAGGACAAACAAATCTTGTATCGTCACTGCTTTTTCAGCCCCATAAGTTGTTTTTAAATGAGAGTGGAAAATTGAATTTACATTCCTCAAAAATTCCAATTACATAATTTATTAATGTGACCTCCCGCCATCAGCATCACCTCAAAAGCATCCACCACAAACTATTTGTATTGTTTTTTTTGACAAGTTCAAGGCAAATTGAATGTAGTATGATTTTATTCAGCCATAACTTTCTGTTGTAAATATAAAATGTGTAAAGATTCCATGATGATGACTATTGAGTAACTTAATAAATATCATACGTGTGTAGGACTCTACAAGTGTGTGCAAGACTTATTTAGTCTATTTTTCGTCATTCATTTCCTTTCTTCCTCCTCTTGAATGACTCATCCTGGAGGTACTCAAATTATCTCCAACAAAGAAACTTGTCACAACAATATTCCCTGACTTTCTCTCTCTTATCTCTCTCTCCGTTGCAGCATTTTAATTAGGGACTATTGACGGAAACTCTTGCCATGTTGGAAATTTGCATAAAATCCGCAAATCTACAAAGTCCTTAGGCAAGACAATGATCAAGAAGTGTGGAGGGGTCGTCAGAGAGTTGTTTGGAAAGAGACAAAGGACACGTACATCTGTTGTCGTTCCCAGCCATCCTACACTCAACATGTCAAGGATGAGGATGAGGAGGAGACTACAAGAGGAGGAAACCACGATTATCCACACACACACAATGACAAGCACATAATGAGATTGACACAGGCATTTTTTACGAGAGTGGGAGGATGTCACACTGAAACATTTATCGTGGTCCTACGTTTATATGGCGGGTGAAAGGAGAGAAAGCTCGTATACAAACCTCTCCTGGATTCCGGATGACCTTTGCTAAGCTAAAACTTTCCACTTTCTAGTTCCTTGACATCACCCAAAGTGTGAGTACAGACTGACGTCTTTTTCGAGTGTCTAGATAAATTGATTCTTGCATTATTTATTTTTTTGGAGACATTTGCATTTTGTATGACGACAATCCTCTAAGAATCCACACCTTTTCCCTCAGAGCTGGAATAATCGTGCCTTGATCATTTCTCTGATAAGAGGAGGAGAGGAAATAACATTTTGTTAAGCAATGGAGATCCGTTAGAATTGAATTGAATTCAACTAGTAGTTGAAAACTCATGGACGGTCTTTAGTCTTTATTTAACTTTGGTTATACAAAAACCTTGAAGACATTTGTCAAATTTAATTTTGACTAGATATGATGGATGATGACAGGATGTGAAATAAATGTTTTGGCAAAATCAAAGGATGGAGGTGTAGAGTTTTTGACAGTTTTTTTATTTATTAAGTAAGGATATACGTACTGGTACACATTTAATGTTTAATTATTACTAAAAATTGAGTCTGTAAGATTGGATTTTCTTTTTGTATGTACATGACTACAGTATATAGATATATATATATTTATTTATATTTCATATCTTATATTTATATTTATAGAGGGTGCATACATTCTTCGCTCTGTGGATTTCTTACTCTTTTTTTTCTCTCATCTTCATCATGTTCTTCTTGTTTTGTCTGTTTATCATTTTTTTATTTATTATTTATTATTATACATTTTCTGACACTGACACTTGTAAACTGACGCAGTTGTGAGTGAGTGATGTGTTTCTTTTTTTCTATTTTATTTTTATCGAATACTTACATAATATATATTTATTTTAATATATAATATATATCATAGAGAATGGGGGAGACATGAACCAAACTGCGACCTGCGACTAAACCAATATACTTATGTATTTATATATATTGTTATAATATAATATATTTATATGGCCATGTCAAGACATGTTTTTTTCAAAATGATGGTTCGTACACATTTTTCTTTTTTCATTTGTGTTTGTGTGTGTGTTTTTATCTTTTTTTAAATGTTGATGATGCTCTTCCTTTCTTTCTTGTTTGTCTGATTTTCCCTTTTGATGGTTCTTCGGTTGGTGGTTTTAGGTTTTGTTTCCCCTTCATGTCCAGAATACTCTCGTTATATAATGTATTATTCATTTCTCTATTTAATTCCGTAGTTAGTGAACTAAATGTAGAATAATATATTGTTTTTTTGTTGTATGTCGGTATGACTTTTTGTATGGGTGTTTAGGAATATATTATTACAGCTATGATTATACAGTTAAAGTGCATTTTATGTGTGTTTAATGTGTGTTGTGTTTTATACGGGATTTTTTCTCTTTCCTTCCCTCTCTGTGACGATGAAGATGAGGATGACAGATGATGAGGTTTTGGCAGTATATGTAGAAGAAGGTCGAAGATTCTCTCTCACTTTTTTAATAATATTTATATATTTCTCTCTTCCTTTTTCCCATTTTTCACTTTCCACCGTCGTCGTCGTCATTTTTCATTCACTCGTATTTTTTTATCAACATAATATATATAGGTATAGTACCATTCGTTTTTTCCATTCATGCGGGGGGATCCACTGATGTTTTTACGGCATTTGGTTTTTCTACTGTTAAAAAACCGTGGATTTGTTGTGTCCACTGCTGCTCTCCACTGACGACATGTTATAACATATTTTTATATTATTATGCATCGGTATATATTGGATTTCCTTGTCTCCCTTCACATTAGCATGTACAATGTATATATATTATAGTTTACACAGATGCCCTTATTGTAATTAATCATGTATGTTGCGTATTGGTATATACATATGTATATATATATCATATTTCTAGTCAATGCTATGAATCTTATAATTATTTATTTTTCTTTAAATTCTTTATAGTCACTCTCGTCTACTCATCATCAAATCATCCATACTTTTTTTTTCTTTGTTTAAAATTTAAACAAAATGACGTTGACAAAGTTTCTCGAGGCAACTGCATAACTTTTCCTTGCTTTCCCTTCTATCCTTCCTGCATTTCCTTTTAAATATAATATATATATGTATATATAATTAGTTTTTAGTTGGTAATATTTTTTTAAATGGTGGCTGGTTATTTATAGATGATCACTCTCTCTCTGTGTTTCACTGATATTCTCTAATATAACATTACTACAGTAGATGCTCTCTCTCTCTTTCATGTCTGACACACATTAGAATCATCAGGATGATCATGTAAACTCGGAAAAAGTTGATCATTTTTTGTTTTATATCATTTGCCCATCTCATTCTTTTCATAAATTGTAGACTTCATGTTTCCTTTCGTCATTTGGTTTATGTATGTATAATCATTATAACATGGTATAGTATATAATAATTTTATAATTTTAGTAACAACAATCGAATTGATTGATTTTTTTTCTCCTCCCGCGCACTTTCTCCTTGTTTTCTCTCCTTTCACTACATATTCTTCTTTGTAAAAATGCCTGGTATATCGTATTTTGTTTTGGTGTGATTTACATATAATGTGTGTATGTGTGTGTGATTTACAGTATCATTTAATGTACATTTTATATATGGTGGTTGAAGTTGTGTGAGACTCCGGACATTTTTTAAATATAATATATACGTTTTTATTAGTAGTAGATGTAATTATGTATTGTATATATCTACGATAACAGTATTACAACAAGAACAACAAGAGGAATATAAGTTTTACATTATCATCGTCATCATCGTTTATATTGTAGATAATAATCATAATAATGTAAATATTGTAATTAATTAACAAGAACAGAACATCGTTAGGCGTTTTTAACACTTTCTCCCTAAAAGTGGGCTTTCACCCCAGACACACACACCCACCCTCAACACACACTCTTTTCATGTTGTGAGAAATACACTTAAATGTATGTAAATGGATCGAGAGTCAAGAGAAGAAGAAAATGAAACGGAGAGTGTGATTGTACTTTTCATATCATATAATAATACAAGAAGAAGAATCATTCATTATTCAAATCCTATAAAGTTGTGTGTGTGTGTCATCTTTGCTGTCACGCAAAGAGCAGGAGAAAGTGTGTGTGTTTTTGTATTAATAATTTCCAACTTTGTTTCAAAAATGCCCAAAAATTTTTTACTCATACCATGTACACTGATGAACAATATATTTCCCCCATATTTTTTGTTTTGTAAAACTATCAACAACACAACATCAACACTCATTTATATGAATGAACAAGAATATGGATCGATCATCAGCAAGAAGGAGGCGGAGCTCTCTTTTCTATTTGTGTCACACATACGCGTGTCTGTATATATATGAAGGTACTACAATTAATTATTAATTGTTGTGTGTTATCTTTTATTTTCCTTTAAGTACTGCATTTCTTCCTCCTTTCTCTCTCTTAGTAGTTATTGTTAGGCTATAATAATATAATCCTCGTATCATCGAACAGAAGCGAAGACAGATTTATCATCATCATCAGTTATGTATGTTATTATGTATGTATTTTTTATATTATAAGTGTTTTTGATTCGATTGGGGTTCCTTTCACCCCATTCCCATCATCAATCATGTACTCTCTTTCTCTCATCTTTCTGGCACACACGATGCAAATACAAGTTTTAACAAGAATCGTAAGAATATTGTTGTAAATTGTAAGAATCATAATAATAGTTGTATGACATGCTCGCACATGTATATCAATATTGTTTTTTTACTGCTACATTTAAATATGTTTACTCACTCATTTCCTATGTCATCTTCATCATTATTACAATGGTATCTTAATTCTTACATTGTCCAATATTTTCTCTTTTTTGGGTGGGTGGACAAAGAGAGTGTCTTTGTCGTAATAAATCTAATATATTATGTACCACACGCAGGGCTGAAGGTGTAGGGAATTGTGGAGGGAAAAGAAAGAACAAAAATAAAATTCACAAATATAATAATAATATTTTGTCATCATAACCAACAATAACAACAACCGTGTGTATACATGTTTTTCCTTTTTTGTGTACATAATTGAATTAATATAATACAATATAAGAATTTATACATATTTCTTGCAATTATTTATTCTCCTCTTTTTTTGTCTTTGCTTTCACCTTTTGCACACGACACTCCCAATCACACAGCGTTCATATATTTTCTCCTAAAAATTTCGCACTACTTCAATTTTAATTTGTTTTGAAACTTTATTTTTTCTCTCTCTCTTGTATTCGCCAATGACAATTAAGTTTCCTTCCAGCTACACTTTTGTCCGCACTATCATTTTTTTTAGTCTACAAATTTATTTATTATACTGTTTTCACTTTCCTTTCTCTCACTCACTTTCTCCTTCTCAGCTTGTGTTTCATATTTTTATTCACAGTATCATGTACTTGCAATTATTCACAGAGCAGTGTAATGTGTGTGTGCAACTAAATTGCAACAAAAACTTTTTTCAAATTGAAATTGCAAAAGATTGAAAATTTTCCAGTCTCTATCACACTTTCCCACCGAGTTATTAAATAATTATTCTTCCTTTGTCCTTCTATTTTTTTTACTTTTTGTAAAGTAAGTAATCCACCACAATAAGTAAGTATAATCATGTATGTGTTTTTTTCAATAAGAATGATATAAATAATTACCTACATATATTTTTTGCACCAACGTCAACGTCCTATCTTTTTTTAAGGTGAGCGAGAGCCAAATGAAATATATATATATACCATATAAATGAACAAAATATATATGTATGTATATATCATATGATCATCATATAATATTAAGTAAAATCACAAAAACATTGTCTCTACATATATAACAATATTATGTAGTTTTTCCAAAAGAGTGTGAACAATACATATTGTAATGTATGACATTGGCCAAAATGCAGGATGTAGTAAACTCTTTTACTTTAGAACTTGAGTCCTCCACTGAAATGACACTGAACCATTTTCAATGAGGAGATCTGGGTTCGTCAATACAGAGCCTACACATCATCATGTCTTGTACTTTTACATCTTCAATCATTTTCTCAAACTGTAACTAAGATTCACAACTGGAGGCATATTCTACGAAAAATGGGGAATTTAAATATTGTGTAAGATTTTGTTGTCGTCGGAATCATAACAATAAGAAATAGGAAATGGTGGATGCGTGTGTGTAGTTAATTTATGTGTGTGTATCTACTATACAGGTATATGGATATATAGTTAGTATTATGTTTCTCGGCGTGTGTGACAACTATACATAACGATTAGTCAAAATGTTGGTTTTTCTAATTATAATAATACCCTACACTCTCTCTTTCTTTGTTAATACAAGTATATACTATTATTTCATTTATGTATCTTAACTATTCTCATCTATAAAATGATTCATTCGTTTTACTACGACTTATTCCTTTTTATTGTTATTATTACGTTGGAGCTGTTATAGTTATATTTACGCCTACTCATTTATTATTATTACAATTTTATAGTAATTGTGGTATTGGTATGTAAGATCCGCGTGCTTTCATCCCTTGTATGTGTATTTTTTTAAATTAATTATTTACTTCCTAATAAGAAATTTTTTCAAGTCCCATGATTTCATCATTGTTTTTATTTTTCACTGAAGATCGTATCTTTTCCTTTTTACGGCTAAATGACACACCTGGATTCTGTGTGTTTGGAACGTAGAATGAGAGAGAAGCTGACGATGATTGTTGTGTAGTAGTCGTCGTTGGTTTTCCTCAGTGACCACTTTCACCTCCATGTCGTGATGGACCCTCAGAGTTGACACACACAAAAACGTTCATCACACACACTTTTTTCTCCGTATGATTTCTCTTGGAGAAGAGGAACACGCTCATTACAACAAGTCGATCGTTCAACTGAACTTTTCTTCTTTCAAGGAAGTTGGATGTCAAAGTTATGCAAATACTGAGTTGTTCTACTCTCTCCAGTATGCTTTCTCTCTGTTGGCAAGCTAATTGTTGGAGTGGGGGAGTGAAATACTTACCTAACCGTAAAGAGGTATGCTGTTTGAACGGAATCCACTATTAAATTTTTATTGTAGTTAATTTTCTCCCTACGAATTTTCTTCTTCGCCTTCAGCCATTCGTGAGGGGTTGGAGGGGGTCTTCTTCTTGTTCCGAATGAGCGTGTGTCACAATAAATTGATTATTACTGACGAGTGTGTCGAGAGTGATTTGGTTTCCTTCATTTTTTTACGGGAGGGACTCGAGGGGGGGGGGGGGGGG
>WJFB01000091.1:10620-107527 GCA_009870185.1 Pygmarrhopalites habei
GGGGGGGGGGGGGGTTGTGTATATCTTTTTTAGTACGTAGAGGAGAGGGGAATTTTTTGGAGGAATAAAGTTGTTAGTATCTATATAGAGAAGTTGGAACAAGGTCGTAACATGATTTTTCCTTTCGTTTTGGTTTTTTGCATAGCTTTGTTGAAAAATAGCACAGTCTGATTATTTAGTAAATATATATATATATATTATGGTAGGTGGGTGTGATGGCAAAGTAAGCTGAATGCATCGTACAATATTAATTTTTTTCCACTTCTCTAATTGTAATTTATACGATGACTCATAGTTGTTGGTAATTGGTTTTTTTTTGTTTGCTGCTCCTGTCTTTAGTAGAAGTTGTTGAATCAGCTGGATTGCGATTTTTTTGTTTCTTTGTATAATGTACATAATATAAAGTTACATACTCTATTCTATATGTATCATATAATATTAAGGTTAATTTATATTATATTAGGTAAATATTGTATATATATATATCGTATTGTAAAGTGTAATTTTGGTAGTTTTTCCCTTGTTTCTTTAAAATTTGCTTAGGCTTAATGCACGTTTTAACAACTTTTCTCCCTTCTCGCACCCACACACGCACTCTCTCTGTCTCTCTTCCTTTCTCCCTGTATACTTTCACTCTCTTTCACTCTCTCTCACTCAAGCACGCACACATTGCAACATGGTTGTGTACAGTATATATGTGTATATGTTATAGTATATATTTAGTACAGTTTAGTGTTAGTAGCAGTAGTTGTTTAGTAGTAGTAATAGTAGTAGTTTATATACGTATTCACTCTTGCCTCGTATTCATCAATTTATCATTTTCCCCATTCATCATCATCATCATTTTTTAACATTCTTAATGTCACTGACGATTATCAAGAACTTTTTTTGATATATATTTATTTATTTATTTATATATTTGTTGTGTATAGTTATTATATCCTCATTAATAATAATAATATAGTAGTTAACTACGATCACTAAGAGTTTTGTATTGGACTAATAGTAGGTTTCTTGTTCGACCCAACCACCCGGATTACGTCGCAAGATGAATCGACGAATCTCATCATAAATGAAAATTGCTATTGAGAAGGGAACACCTGGAATCCACCAATTGATTCTGCAAGAACACACACACACAAAAGAGAAGGGGAGAAAATTAGCATTTAATTAATTCAGAGAGTTGTCAAAAACCTAATTTACTTTAATTATGCACACACGTGTCTCCTCATCTCGACTTGACTTGATTTCGACTTACTTGAGTGGATACATACGAAGTGCAGCGTCCATTCCAGGAGTGTAACACAAGAAAGCTGCCAGGGCCGTTTCAAACACCAAACCGAAATTCAGCACCCAATTTCTGTGAAGGAGAAAGTAAAAATAAAATCAAGGCTGAGGAAGACACTCTGACCTTCATGTCAATTTAATTACTTGATCTCATTTGCAATGTCTCTCCCTCTCATTTCATTTCCTTCTCCTCTTCCTCTCAAATTTTACATAACAGACACTCGGAGGATAGAAAGAGAGAAAAAGAGAGAGAGAGAGAGAGATTTGGTTGCTTAGTCATTCTGACGTGGGCCAAGTGACGCCATCATTAACCTTTGTCTAATAGGCTACGTGCATAGATTTGGGAAAATGTGTGGAATCTCATCAAACTTACGACATTCCCTGGTGGACAATAGAGTTTCTTCGAGTTTTACAAATGATCAAGTCAGCCCATTGTACAATCACGATGGAGACGAAGAAAGCCGTGTGACATGTGTACTCCAACTTTTTCCGGTCCGAGTATGTCTGTCCGAGAGAGATAAATGGAGAAAAAAAAAATATAATTGCACATCATCTCATTTTTATTTATGTTTATGGAGGTGGCTCAGGAATTTTTTCATCATCATCAATCCAATGGGACTCCATCAAAAAAAATGAAATGCAATGAATGAAGAGTCGTACCCATTCCTGTCCGTATGAGTCAGTCAAGTCGTTGACACCCTTCGAGTCCCATTGTTTCCGAATACCAAAGAGATCCTCTGGTCTGAATCCATTCTCTGCCAAGATGATGAAGTAGGTGAAGAACCCGGCCGCTGCTTGAATCATTCCGATTTGCCCGTATGCCATAGAGATCAATCTGAGTGTGTCAAAAATTAACTCCACATTAAATTCATCAACCAAAGCAAATGGATCACATTGAATAAGCAAAACAAAAGGAGTAAACGCTTTTTTTGAAAAGAGAAAAAGACAGAGATAGAGAGAGAGAGAGAGAGAGAAAAGAAAAGCCACAAATTTTATTACGAAATGTAAGTCTGTCATGATTGGAACACGATTAAGTCAACGATTTTACAAAGTTAATCCATGCCCACTACATTTAATAATTAATTTTTGATCGTTTGAGAATAATAATTAGAAAAAATACTGTAAAAAGTATACATATAGCCCCGATTTTCAAGAACAGTGTCTATACTACTCACAGCTGGGCCATTTATTTACGTTACATTAATTATTCACTATATTTGGACACAATTAAGCACGGATTTTTTTTACTAGGAAACATCGGAATCAAAAGTACATTAAAATATAGACTGTTCTAAAAAATCGGTTTATACGATCACGCATGAATCCCTCCCCCTTTAAAAGCTCCCCAAAATAATAACTATTTTTTTTGAATAAAAAAAAATTAATGATTTTTTTCGGCTGTCTTTTCCCCTTGGCGTGCAAATCTTGACGAGTTCCATATTTATAGCAAAAAACAGGATAATATGGCAACGAATCCCGTTCATTTTCCATTTTGAACGTTCCCTAAGCTTGAGAGCCTTTTTTGTGTCTTGTCTCGAAAAGGCAGTCATGGAGAAAGCAACTGCGAAATGTATTTTGACAGGGGAAAAGGAACGACAGGACGAAAACTCATCACACACACACACACAAATAGGGTTCATCATCACCAGTCATTGTGTGTGTGCGTATATATCACAGTAACGTACAAATTCCATTTTCTGGAAATTTTGGGACGGAAAACATCATCAGTCTTTTGTTACTTTTTTTTGTCGGCATTGGAAATTGACAGTTTTTACCCAATTAGAGTCAAAATAATGTTTTTTACGCTTTTTGTTCATGCTCCATCTCATTCTGGGAGAACCCACGAGACCAAGACAATGAATGGCAATGGTACCGACTGTCCCGTCATCATCGTCGTCACGATAATGGAATCACCCAATTATTTTTTTATGGCTAATCATACAAATTCACCTGATAAGAGTGGAGTTTAATTTTTGTTGTTGTTGTTGTATGTTAATACCTTTCATTCTACAGTATTACTACTACATCAATTTCTTTACTCAACAGTGAATTAGATTAACACCAATATAATATCTCCTCTGCTCTGTCTCTACTAGAATCAAATTATTAGTTGATGCTTCAAAGGAAACAAAAATACACGACACGTAAAAATGATACGGTGGCATTTTTTGTAGTTTTTTTTTGGCAAAATAAAAGAATAAAATAAAAAATAGAATTACAACATCAAATAATTAGATTTATAACAATGACACACACACATGAAATTGAAAATTGAATGTTTTTTTTTCGTGAAAAAGAAAATAATAAAATAAAAGTCACTGCAGAGAGAAATTATATAAATGAAGAAATACCGACCTATGGTTGACCAATTTATCGCGGAGGGGATTTCTTGGCTGTACAAAAAATTAATTTTTGGTTTCATAAATATTGCTCCACGAGAGTACTCCATGACCTCACAATCTGACTGTCTTTTTGACGACAACTTGTTAAAACTTTAAATGTTTAAGTACCGTCAACCAGGGTTACTTTGACTCTACTATTCAAGTAATTTCAGTAAAGTTTCCTGGTCAAATCAAACAGTCCCAAAGAGAATTGTCAAAAGTAACCCTTTTTGACGACATGACAGTATTTTTGTCATTCCACGAAGGAGTCGTCTTTTCACAGTCAGAATGTGGGTTTCTTTTTCTTGGATAATGTGTCAAAGGTCATTTGACAAGATGAAATTTACCTGACGCTTCATTATATCCGCCTCCGGGGCCTCATATGCTAAACTGATTTTTGTAAAAGTAAATAAGATATAAAGTGAGTCCTACACAAAGTCCAGGGAATTCTTACCAAATCAATTATGTCAAATTACAGGGTTGGTATTTTAATCGGCTTAAAAATTAAATTATCTGGATACAGTCGCCAAAAAGAGAGCACTAAAAAAGAGCCCTCTTTTTGACCCTATTAGCCGGTAATAATGGTCAAACTACTTTCACCATCTTGCCAACCCTGAATTTTAAAAAATTATAATGAAGATTCAATTGAAAAAACCGACTAATGCTTTTTTCCCAACATAAAACACAATTTTTTCGGGAAATTTTATACAAGCATCAGTGTAGTTGATTCAATCGAGTCGGTCGTGAGAAGGCTAAATTTCTTCAATCACCTGATAGCTGGCACCTTTGGATTGGCAGCAAACCCGAGTGAATTTTAAGATAAAACAATTCGTCAGTTATCAGAAAACTCAGTTTGTTAAACAGCAGAGTAAATGATGCACAGGTAGAAATTTATGAACCCTGAAGAATATTGCCCATGACCTATCCAAAGTTCCTTCCTACTTTCTTTTACTGTGTATCCCTCCTTCTCTCTCTTATAGTTAGGTAATTTTAGTAGTAGTCTACCCCAATTCGTCAATCGGAATTGTTGGAATAAAAAAAAACCAAAGAAGAAAAAGAACAAACGAAAAGGAAAAAAACTCTTAGTGAAAATTGTCTTACGAACTCAAAAGTTGACCATCTATCCATCTCCATCTGGGCTCCACTTATTTAGTACTCATGCCAACACTTACTATACACTAATGTACACACCTCCAAAACAACATCATCATTAAAGTACAGTCGCAACATCAATAGTAGCTTATCGTGCCACACACAACTCTCCTTTCACTCCTTTCTTCCATCCGACTTTCTCCACCTTCCCGTCCAGACCTCAGACTATCCAGGATGTGGTACATTTTCCCACCTTCATTCTGTCTTTATTAATGACTGATCTACGAGGCTTTTGACACAACACTTAAACACGGATGCACAATAATCATCATCATCTATTTACACGTCAGCCCGTCTATTGTACACTGCCTGACCCTTAACTTGACACGACTTTGAGCCTCAACTTTTCACGAGCAGAAGAAGAAGAGGATTGTAACTCTTCAAAGTCGTTCAAAGTCAACCGTCAGGACTTGTAAGTACAGACAGTTAAACACAGAGCCAATCTTTTCAAGCACATTGATCAACATCAAAAAGTTCCTACTACCATTTAATGTGCTTCCTAAGTAGTCACACACATAATAAGTAATTTAATTTACCAACAAAATAGTGCCAAATGTTGTTTAACTACCATTTCCAATTTTTTTTACTTTGTAATTAATGATCAGGCTGAACGACACCATTGCCACATTGCCGACTAATTAAAACTTAAACAGCAGCAAAAGACAAGAACACACACAATTTTGTTTTGGATATTTGGCACCATGTAAAGCAATCATCATCATAATCAACATAAAAAAGCAATCAGCATGAGTATTAATTAATTTCTTATACTTGTAGTTACGTAGATAAAGTAGAGAAAAGCATGCAGAAAAAGCTCAGAATTATTGTTATTGTAATTTAGGGCAGAGCAAACTTGTAAGCGACAGTTTTTTTGAATAGATAATTAAATTGAGATTATTTCGAGAGAAGTGCGAACATCCTATCCGAACTTGACCGACATGGGACAGGTTCGGACAATGACCCCCGTCAAAAATAGTTTACCTTTCATTAACCAACTGTAAAGCAAAAAAAATTAAAATTTGTCATGAAATCCCCATTCTCTATATTATATATTTTTTGTAGGGACATTTGCAAAATGTATGTCGTCGTCCTTGAAGGTGGAATTAGCATATGATGTATATTTTCCTTTGTGGAGTGTCCCTTTGGGTCCATTCCTTTTCAACATCTCGCAAGAGTCAAGAGGTCCTTCAGTCAGTCCGAGTTGTCAAAGTAAGTTACACAGAGTGAGTGAGTGCGTATTTTAAGTGCACTCTTCTCAATTGTGAAATGGGAATTGGAGAGTCAGTTTGCGAATTTTCGAAAAGAAATTTAATGATCCTTTTCCAGCCACCATCCAATTACACTCCCAACTTCTTTTTTTTTAAAAAAAATCATTTGAACTGTCAAAGTGCCTTCTAAAAAGATGTTAGCAAATATTAAATTTAATCTGTACTTTTCGTTGAAAATCAGATGTATGCTACGAATTAATTTAAAGGAACAGTCTCTCCATTCAACTAACACTCGGTTCATGTAAATGTGGTTAAGATTTTCTTCTATATAGTCCCATGTCAAATAATATTAATTCAGGAGGAAGAGGACTCATTTCCATTGAATTGAATTAATTTTGTCTACCGGTCCTAGTCAAAAACTAGTTAGAATGGACAAAAATAGAGTCAGTTAGGAGACTGCCTAAATCTAAAATTTTCTCTAAATTCCCCATTCATGCATACGATCAATAGGAGTAGGGAAATTCATTCATTTTGAGAGTAATGTTCACAAGGGAAGGGAAATTTCTATTATTTTGCACAAGGAAGAACAAGGATGGTTAATTTAAAGTAGACGTAAATTCTACATGGACGATTTTATACAAAGATTCGATTTTATGTCAGCAGCACTTCCTGTGTATTCCTTGAAATGACGGAAACATGGATGATCCTACTATTTGCTAATTTAATTTGAATGACGACATACTTTTTGCATTGTCCCCAGTCAAAATGATGTAAAATTAACAACTAGACGAAATATTGATATTTGTCCACGTGACTCACTTTGTCTTTTTTGGGATCTCTAAAGGTTCAGGTCGTCATTGTTTTCATCACATGGACAAAAATGAGTCAAAACAATGAAAAAATCAATCAGATTTTGTGAATTGTGTTATAATCGTTGGTTTTTTATTTTGAAAAAAATAATGTCGTGCATACCGAGGGGCCCTTTTCATGATGTCACTATATATATATAAACGTATACATTGTATTAGTAATCACAAACTGGAGATTATGTAAGTAATTACTTTTTTATATTTGTGAAAGTAGGGAGGAGCATACCTTTCCGCGAGTTCATAAGCTAAAGGAAAATTAAAAATAAAAATTCAAATAGTGCTATAAACTAATCATGATATGTCAGTGTTGATTATTAAAACAAGTAGGGACAGTGAAACTCGGATATGTTGCGTTTAATAAAGAGTTGGCAATAGAGTTTTGTTCTAGGGAATGGAAGAAAATGAACTGTCCCAGTTTCACTGCACCCTACCGAGTATTCACCAATCAAAACAACTTTTTGTTCAATTTACCTAAAGATATGGCTGGCACCTTAAGGGGGAATGCAATAAATCAAGTCATATTAGCTCCAAAAATACACAGAGTGTCTTCTCACTCGTTTTCTGTTTGTCGGAAACTGTTAATTTGAGTAGTGAAGTGCAAGCAGCACATCGACTGATTTTTTTTGTATTGTATCAAAGCTACACGGAGTAAGACTAAGAGTACTATTTTCAATCGCTAAAACTAGAAAGAACTAAGCAAGTGCACAAGAATAGATATTACACGGTGAGGGACGGGAGTGACGGACTAGAGAGAGAAAGAAAATATTTGTCCGGGTGGACAAAGTCATAGGGTGAAAGTCTGGGCCACTCACGTCCACTCACATCATGTAATTACTCTAATGTAATATAATGTCTACCTAATATTTAGACTATAGACACTAAAAAAAGACGACTCTAGACACACTCATTATCAGATTACAGCTTAAAACTCCTCTCACAACTGTGTGTTTGTGTTCGTTTGTTTTTGTGTCAGAGAGAGAGAGAGAGGCAAAACATCAAGAGTAAATATCTACAAGAGGCATTCCATGTGCAAGTAGTAGTGGAATCATGGACAACATGGAATTTTGTCTACAAAGACGAGAACACAGTGTGCAGAATCAGCATGCATGCACACACATTATAGTATAGTATATAATCATCAAAAAATTACTGACAAGTCAAAGAAGAAAATTAAAATACCTGACCACTCGTTGTGACCGGGTATGAGTGACAATTTACTTTTTTATATAGACCCACGAAATAAAAGAATGAACTCAAAATAATAAAAAGTTGAAATTGAAAAAAAGGGAGGAATGATTTTTATACAAGAAGCTATATTAGAATAATAAGAGACTTAAAAATTGAATTGTTAGAGAGACTATAAACTAGGAATTTCGGTTTTATCTGACAATTTATTTTGAAAAGAAATTTGGGGACGGAAAAGAGAACCAACTATAGGACTACGATAGTTAACTAGAAGAGATGAATGACTAGTTAGATAGTAATTACTTCATTCATGAGAGAGATTGAGAATAAAATATAATATAATAATAAATGAGACTGACTCTCATTTACGTATGCCAACTAAATAATGTGAATGTATTTACAAGACCTATGATTTCTCTTAAACCAAATTGACTACAAAGAATATGTTTCAGACTAGGATGTATTATTATTATGTAACATTATTCTATAATTTCGATGGCCGCTTGCGAAAATCTCCTGTATATAGTAAGTATGTATGTTGTAAAGTGTGAGCGACTGACTAGGATTTTTTTTGTCTTTGTTGAGCTCTAACTTTTGCTATGTACTAAATGTACTAGAGTAATAATAATAATGATCCTGAGATAGCTGTAGTAGAATGGAGATTAAAATCTTGAGCATCAATTTTGAATGAAACTAAATCTGTGGAATGAGGAGGAATAATGAGACTTACCATGTCAGTGCCCAAGTCAATGCACAGAATGGTGACGGTGCCCAGTGGAAGAGGAACATTAAATAAGATGAAGAACAGGAATGGAGAAATCTCAGGAATATTAGAAGTCAAGGTGTACGCAATGGATTTTTTCAAGTTGTCGAAAATCAGACGTCCTTCCTCGACCCCGGTGACCTTTACATTTAATTAATTATGAAATAAGTTTTATTGTCTCACTATTTTTCCCATCTTTTTTTTCAGCTGATTATTCATGGAAAAACAAAAGTGTCATTTTAACAGAGAAAGAATCATTTCACTTACGATTGAAGCAAAGTTATCATCCAGCAAAATCATGTCAGCAGCCTAATAATAATAATAATAGGAATATAATAATAACAGAATCATTTAGAATCTTCCCCGCTATCATATCATCCGGCTGAACACATCGTGAAATCAAGTTTTTGTTCAACCCTCTCACTTTGCTCACTGTAAACCGTAATGGATAATACTGACATTATGATAATGTGAATATCCTCCTTCCCACTAACCTGCTTTGATACATCCGAACCAGCAATACCCATGGCCACACCTACAGAAAGAAAAGGAAATCATTATAATGACTGGGTCATTTGGAGTGAAAGTCGAAAGTCCATGTGAAAGTGTAATAGACGTACCAATATCCGCCTTTTTGAGAGCAGGAGAATCGTTGACACCATCACCTTTTCAGAGGGAAAAAATCAAATTGCATACTTTTACAAACATGTCCCATTCGTTCATAGATAAATGGATAAGGAGGGATTATTAGAGAATGGTAGACAAACCAGTGACGGCGACGATGGCTCCAAGACGTTGACAACTATAAAGAGAGAGAGATTCATTGTTATGATCATGGTTAGAATCATCCTCAAATTTGAATGTAGTATTGTACGAACCCTTCAACAATGATGAGTTTCTGTTGGGGTGAAGTTCGAGCAAAGACAATTTCAGTGTGATGGCGCAAGATATCATCCAGTTGACCTTGATCCAAATCCTTCAATTCCGTTCCATGAATAACAGCAGCTTTGGCTTCCGATGGGTTCACTTCAGACACAGGAATGTTCAGCCTCTGAGCAATGTCCTCAACCGTTTCATTTCCTTCAGAGATGATTCCGACAGACTTGGCGATAGCTTTGGCTGTGATAGGATGGTCACCTAAACAACAGAAAGAAAGAAATATTTAGAGTATGTACAATAATAAAGTAGCTGACAAAGGGAGAAAAAGGAAATCTTACCAGTGACCATGATAACTTTGATACCAGCAGACCGGCACTTTGCAACAGCATCAGGGACAGCAGCACGAGGTGCTAAAATATCATGTAATTCATTTAAATACAAGATAATCATATATATATATGTGAAAAGTTGGGAATGTTGGACACTCACGATCAATCATAGACATCAAACCAACGAATCGGAGTCCAGACAGAGGGAAATTAGGATCGTCAGCATCAAACTTGAATCCAGCTGGAAAACAGTGATCATTATTATTGTAGATTAATCAATCAAGAATAATCATTAGCTTCAATTTACAATATATTTAGCGCTTTTGCTTAACAACTATTGAATCCGTGTATGTATGTATGGGCCGCAGGCCAGAAAAATAGTACACGTTAATAAAAAAAAACGTTTCCAGCACGAAAGTAACGTGTTGAATCCTGTATAAGATTGCAATTAGAGAGTGGGAAACGGGTTTTTGAATGGAAAAGACAGACGAGTAAGATTGTTGTGAATAGCAGGAGTTGTGATTGTAGTCGTGATTATTATAGTTCGACATTGTTTTCTATCATTGTTAAGCTCATCAACAATGTCAGACGAAGAAAGTGGCATGGAAATTGATCAAAAATTCACCTCAAAAGAGAAGAGAGATTTGTTCAACAAAATGAACAAGACGTACTGGCAGTTCGAGGATGACAAGATAAAGTATCAGCTGGTAAGAAATCATTATTTTGTATAAATAATAATTATTGTTTCATTAAATTCACGTCATGATCGTGTAACAAACGTGTATATTAAGAAACCAAACCAAGTATAATAATTTAAACTGCTGTCATCGAAAAATCATTCACATGTGAAGTATAGCAGAAAGAATAACTAGACCTGCTCAGGTGTTGCTTTTTCTACTAGCCTATGTCTAGAATTTTAGGGAATCTGGTAGACACAAGCGCTCCTGTAGAAAATCGCATTTAAGTGTAGAATTTAATTTAATTGCTAATTGTAATTGACAATAGAGTGGAGAGCGCGCGAACGGACGCGTTCAAATTTCTTTTTTTTCACATGAAAGATTTTTCCAAAGGTTTGGTTGACAAAGTTTTTTGTCAACAAATTATTTAGTCACAGTTTAAAAAATCATTATTCTTTCAACTATATACCCCATGTAATGATATCTGTGCTCTGCGGACAAGTGCACGAAGTGCATCTTGTGAATTAAATAATAAATTCGATTGATTATTTTTCTAGCTGACTGGAGAAGAATTTGTTCCAGATCTGGAAGATTTGTATGAAGATGATGATGGGAAACAGGACACCTCTTTTTCAAAAACCGCTGAAAAGATGGATAAAGATTTAGATGAAAGCGAAGTAAGGACTAACACCAAAGTTTTTTCGTATACATTGAACAACACTTAAACATATTAATCCCTTAAGTACTTATTATTTTGTAGCTACTTCCAGAGGATGAAAAATGTCATGCGTGTGAATCATTGTTGAATGATAAAAGGGGCGGCGTCTGTAGGAGCTGCTACAATATCAAAACGGCAAAAGGATCGAAAGTGGCTGTTTGTGATGCTCCTCTACATTAAAGAACAATCATGATCATCGTTGGGACAAATCTGTGATTCTCCGTGGGTGCAAAAGATGTAAATTGGTCACGATGGAAGTAACTGAAAATGTTGACCAAATCCCTCCCCTTCCATGTTTTCGACCCGGAGGTCACTCATATTTTGCAGACTTGTCTACTCTTGACCTGACTGACATTTTTCCAATTGATCCTACTATTAAAACAGGAGCTGTCTTAGTTCGAGTAATCGATCAAACAGTGCAAGATGAACGATTGTTGGCCAATTTCCTCGTCAAAATTTCAAGAGATGATCCACATATCACCAATCCTTACTATTTTTCTCAAATTGTTCGTGCTCAAATCTTACAGTCTGTTAAAGGAGAATTAAGAAAAAAAGAAAATCATGGTTTGGTCAAAGTGGAGATGCGACTCATTAAATGGAACAGCGTCGAATCAGGAAAATGGACTCCTACAGCTACACGTCACAACAATATGTTCAAAGTATGTTCGCTTCTCTCTCTCTCTCATTCAGTACCAATGAGTTCAAATGTATTTTCTAATTTCAATTTTGATTTGTAGTTTTCAGACATTTTCACTCTTCCATTCTTAAATGCAGACCAGAAAGACTCGTGTTTCTAATTTGGGATTTACCATATCTCTGAATTATGAATATGCATCTCTCTCTGTTTTTGACTTTCATCTCTTCAATAGAGGAGCTGAAATGATATGGAACCTGGCTACTGAGAGACTTGACACTTGGCCTTCACCAACAACTCAACTTGGATGCGTGTACATGTATGCACTACAATTAGAAGACCCTGAAGCTGTACGAATGGAAGATTGGATTTATGTAAGTTGTCGATTTGTATTGACCTCCAAATTAGACAACTTACTATTTAATATAATATAAAACAATCCAATTCAAATATAAAACTGTGTTGGTAGGTATACATTGGAAATTCTAGTAATGATGCCAGAGATCACGATTTAAAGTATTCTACAACAAGCCTAAGTTATTTTGAGAAAGCTCATCCTACAGCCCAGAAGTTCAAGACTGAATTGTTTTACGTTCAAAAATTGCCAACATCATCAGTTCCTGTTCCAAAGAAAAAGAGAAATGAGAAAGGAAAGCCGAAGAAAATAGAGAAAATCAATCAAATGTTTCGAGCTGAAAGTAAATTCATCCATACTTTCCTTCTCGCTCAATTGAATAATTGGAGTTTCAAACACTTTCGTCCATCCTATCCATCTACAACAAAATATGAGAAGTATTGGCCTAATCTCGTTTTTGGAGATGATTCATTGGATAAACCTATTCGTCTTATTAATCAAAAAGTTCCAGGTGAGAATTATTCAATGAATGAATTGCATGAGATCTCTGAAATTGCAAATATATTGTTAGGTGTAGACATGGGTATTCACTATGAGAGAAATATGGATTCACTAGACTCTCATGCATAGAGGTAGATTAGCTTCTACCTCTATGCTCTCATGTATAGAAAAAGATCTAATTGTTTACACCGTATGTATTCATATTATCATAATTTAATTTTTTGGACAATATCTATGGAAATTTACTCAAGATGACAAGTAGTTTTCTTATGTATACATGAATTCTATAAAATATCATTTGCTTAACACGTATTGCATACAAATAAATATAATACTGTTCTGACCAATTGTTGACAATATACAATTTTTTACTTACTTGGGTACTTGTCAGATGGCAACATGAGATCACAGAAACCTGGAGAGAAAGAAAAAAAGAACATTCGAGTCGACTATTGGACTTGAGGCATAAATTTTTTGGTGTATATATATATATTTATACCCAAGACTCGTTCTCCCAAGCCACCCAATTCCAAGTAGGCGTTGTTGAATGCCTCTTTGAGTTCTTCATCCAAAACTTTCTCCTTGCCTCCAATGATGATGGTTGAACATCTATCCAAAATTCTCTCCGGAGCTCCCTACACACAGAAAAAGACAAGAGCTCAATTAGTCTGCATTCCTTTCACCTCCTCTCAAGGACTTTTTTGGTGCTATTTACCTTCATCACGAGCAGATAGCGGGGGTCACTCGCATCCTCCGTGTCGTGAATTGAGACCTGGTACTTGTTCGTCGAATTGAAGGGAACCTCACAAGCCTTCTTATTCCGAGCTCGGTAACTCATCACGTCGTGCAATGCCAATTCCATACATTTCAACAGAGCAGCCTCAGAAGCATCACCGTTCACTTCCCTCTTCAAAATCGGAATACCATCCTGATTCGGCTTGAACTCTGCTCGATTACAGAGAGATGCAACTCGAGCCAATGCCTACAATAACACAATATTATTTCAATTAAAATGATCTAAATACGGTTTAAAAAACTCTTAAAAATGCATTTTTATCACCTTAAATCCATCGCTGGTCTTGTCATATTGAGCTCCAGACTGATCTTCTGTCGTATCGGCTTCAATAATTTGATTATCAAACCACATGTGGGCAACCTAAAAATTATAATTCATGTTTAATTTTTGTGACACCTTTGGGAGACCAGTATACATTTGTACACTGAAAAGGCATAAATGTCAATAAAGAATAATAATACTAATCATACCGTCATTCTGTTCTCTGTCGGTTTTCCAATTAAAACAAAAACAATTAGACACTCACATAATAATTAATTAACTTTAAAAAAATGAAATTACCCAATGCCGTTTAAAATGAATAACAACTTACGCGTTAAAGTTCCTGTCTTGTCGGAGCAGATTGTTGATGTTGATCCAAGAGTCTCGACAGCTTCCAAATTCTTGACCAAACAATTCTGAAAAATTTCCACAAAACACAAAAAGCCACTTCAAAGACTCTGTTCTCATTTATATCATCATCCATGGTCCGTCCGTCATAATTACAAAAATATTTCATGGAGAAAAGTTTGATTGTCTTTACCTTGGATGCCATTCGTTTTGCCGTGAGTGTCAAGCATACCTGTGTACAACAAACAATACATTTCCATTAGAACTGTTCCTGTCTACGAACACACAATCCAATTTAATCAGCATTCCAACCACACCCAGGTATAATAAAAAAAATTCGCCACAATACCCTAGCGGCATGCCATGACCTACTGTCTGCCTCTTTCCCCCTCCCCTCCACATACATGACTCTCGAAAAAGTAGCATCAAAATGAATCCTTAATTTATTAGAGTTGAAGATAATTGGTGAATGACGAAAGAGTCCTTCTCCCCTCTCATCCTCATGCAAGACTGGAGAGTAGGCAAAATTATCCAAAGGCCTCTCTCTCTCCCGACACTTAAACACTAATGCGGCAAAAAAAATATTCTCCTCCAAAAAAGAGGCAGTGCTGCCAAACTTTTCAGCTTTTAGACTAAGAGTCACATCCATTATTTTCCACATTTCCAATGCTCCATGACATTGTACAGAGAGGGGAGGGGAGGAGAAAGTAGTGAGAGAATCGAGCCATTTTTACGGTGTGCCCTACATCGGGGCTTCACGAATACATCGCCCCACATATTGATTATCTGCCGCCTCTGCTCTCCGTCTCACTCTCTCTCTCTCATTGAGAGACTCTTGTGGAGGGGCCGTGTCTGTAATGCAGATAGTCTGGAGGATACCGGTAACTCCTTTGCCTCCTCCTCCAGACTTGCAACAACACACACTGGAACTCTTGCATCCGACTAAATTCACTTTCTCCATCCAACTTTTGGACTTTTATGTACCGACCCTTCTGGATAATGTAAACAAGAGTTCATCAGGCAGACAATGGGAGGAGGGGCAGGGGGCGGGGGAGGAGGGGATTGACCATCAAAGAGAAGAGGATGAGGGCGTACCGTGACAGTGGCGAGGAGACCTTCCGGTACGTTAGCGACAATGATTCCAATCAAGAAGATGACAGCGTCCAGCCAGTGGTAACCGAGGATGAAAGCCACGATGAAAAAGACAACACCCAAAAAGACAGCCACTCCAGTGATGAGGTGAATGAAATGATGGATCTCCTTAGCAATCGGAGTTTCACCCGAGGACAATCCAGAAGCCAGTCCAGCAATCCGACCCATTACAGTATTGTCACCACAACTGATGACGACACCCTTTGCAGTTCCTACATTTACAAAACAGTACAACCAATTAGAGACAATTTTCAACAATTATTTTAATTTTAAAAGCCAAATATATATATTCATTTCACCTTCAACAGCATTAGTAGAGAAGAAAGCCAAATTTCGAGTTTCTAAAGGATTTTCATGAGTATAGTCAGATCCACGACTTTGGGGTTCCGACTCTCCCGTTAGTGAAGAATTGTCTACCTGTGAGGGTCAACAGGGAGGAAAATTTGTTTTAAAAATTACGAGCAAAAATGTAAAGACTGGCATTAGGTGAATATATTGTTTAGTAAAGAAAAGTAAATGGCAATATTTTGCGGACCTTAAACCTGGAAAAAGAATGAAATAAACGGTCACTAGATTAAAGTGATCATCATCTAATAATTGTTGTAGTCATATTATGAATTGAAATCCTACCCCCGAGCTTCTATGACCCGAATATCAGCTGGGATTCTATCTCCGAATTTGACCTCGACGACATCCCCAATTACAATGTCTTCTGCTTTCAAAGTTAACTTTTGTCCTTCTCGAAGAATAGTGGCATATTGTGGAACCATATTCTTAAACGACTCCTACAATCCCCAAACAAAATGAATAATTAGTGTGACACAAGGAATTGTCGATTCAGCTCATGAGAAACCTCATTATCAATTCAAGACATTCCCAATCCCTTCTTTTTATCTACGACTACACATATATATATGTATGTATATATTATGCTTGACGATAAAATGGAATACACAAGTGAGGAGGAGGGACATTTCCATACCATGATTCTGGATGATTTTGATTCTTGGTAGTACGAAAAGCAGCCAGTGATGATCACAACGACAGATAGTACACCGCCAAGGTACAACTACAAAAGAGTCATATTTATTATTAATTCATTGTTAAATCCACACACAATTAAATTATTCCTTCATCGAATGTGTCCATGTGTCATGTGAGTGTAGTTTGGTTGTTAGTTACAAGGACAGGGGAAAAGGACAATCAAAAATAGTGGGTTGTGTTGTATTTGCACTTTCTCCAAATTAATGATGACGGCCCGGTTTTGATTTCTCCTCAGTCAAAACTAAATACATTTTCTTATTACAAGATAATAGGAGGAGGGCATCATGATGAGACGGTTATAATTCATCTTTCAGACAAAGAAAGGAGAAAAAAAGAATTCTCAGGGCATTAGAGAAAAAATTGTGAAGATTATTTCGACCACCACAACATAATGATGTCATTTCCAACTTTAGCCTCCTTTTTCCTTTCTTCTTTATGTCCTTTTCCCTCCTTCTCTTTCTCTGTGTGTTTCTTTACAGAGAGAGAGAGTTCTGCGGGATAAAATGACAGATGTGGAGACAAAAGGAGTTCCACACAAGCGAACTCAAGACTCCCTTGTATCATCCACGTACATACGAATACAGGGAAATACATATGTGAGAGTATATAGGCTTTTTCGGAGAAACGGGAGAGTACAGACAGATAAAAAAGCCTGGTTCAATATACTGGAAAAAAAATAATCCACCTAACCCACTCCTACAGTCTCTATACTCCTATGAAAATACACACACAGTGTGTGTGTGTGTAGCTATTCCTTTCTTTTATTTTCACACACAGTTGACGCTACTATAATAGCAATGGCTGGAGAAGAGCTCATCCTCGCCCCTCCCTTCGTTTCTCCTTCTTCCTTTTTTTTCTTACTCGACTCAGCCTTAAACTCCCCAAGTTCACATACTCTACAATATAAATGCCAAAACTACTTGCCAATATGCAACGAGGAAACTGAACGTAGAGAGAGACAAAAAAATGTCAAGGGAGAAATTCACTTGGGAGATTCGTGCCAAAAGTCGGCGGCTCTCTCTCTCTCTTGCAGCTCCATTATTTTCTGTCACAATGAAAATGGACATAAATAAAAAGAAAAGAATGGACAGGCTCATCCGTCGCAGTAGTGTGGCCCTCCATTTCATTGCAACACATTTTTGTATCGAAAGAATTATTTCCAAATTTGATTAAAATTTCTCCACCAACAGAAGCAAAAGTCTCTCAGGGACTAATCGAAATATTATAGACTATTTTTGAAATACTGAAAGATCATCTAATTATACATACACAGGCCGTTCCTCGATATGACATTCTCAACATTTCTTTCAGACTGACTCACATCCTTTCTCAACACGTGTTCAAAGTTATTTCAAAATTATTTGACCCTCACTTTGTGCACGAGCATTCTGTGCTATGAAATTATGTCCTATGCAGAGAAAGAGTTTCTACGATGGAGAAAGTACACCGGGTTGTGCATCATGATTTGGGGTTTTTGTGGAGTCAGGAATGAAATGGGAAGATTTCCAGTGGAAAAATCGGGTGTTGTGAGGTAAATTGTGTGTGTTTAACGTAAATAATGAAGTATAGAAAGTGGATTACATTGTCTTTAGGCGCGTCTTCGTACGTGCCCACTTGGATGGAATAGGCTATGAAGCATAGGATCGCACCGACCCATAGGAGAAGAGAAAAACCACCAAATAGGTTTTTGCAGAACTGGAGAAAGTCAAAAATAAATTGAGAATGTAAAATTTTGAAATAATTAAATTTACCATCCTTTCTTCTAATGATTCTCTTACCTTGACCCATTCTGGCGTTTGTTTTGGCGGTGTCAGGGCATTCGGTCCATCACGCTCTAGATTCTCTCTCGCCTTCGCTTGCGTCAATCCCTACATGGCAAAAAAAGAGACATTGAATTGTATGGGAAAAAGAGGATTTATTAAAAATCCGCACGCATACATTTACAGAGACAGAGAGAGAGACTCCCTCCCCGTCACACGACCTCTTACTCAACACTCCAGAAAAAGGGTTTTAAAAATACAGTCGCTATTTACTCTAACCTGGCGAATGTAGAGTCACTCATTTAATTGCCGCAACTACAACAACTCCCTTTTAACCAACTCCATCATAATGTGTTATTATTATAATAGAGTACTTCGACTCCCTCCAATCAACGACACGAAACACGTAGCGCAATCCATCTCACTCTCTTCCTCTCTCTCAGATAAATCAATAATAGGAGAGTTCTTTATTCCCCTCATTGTCTCTTTTCTCCCTCGTCTAAATTCTCGCTCTGTTCCTTTTGTCAAGATAAGAATTCTGTATTATCAAGGGGGTTAAAAATAACTCTCCGTCATTACCTACTTAATTTGTCAAAATATTTGTATTTTTGTACTTTTCCTTCATTCATTTCTTATTCCGGGAGTGTTGTCTAACAAGGGAGAATGAGAGAGGGAAAAAACTATGTGTTATCACAACAACAAAAAGTTATTTTTGAACTTTTTTCATCATCAACTTAAATCCTCTTCCCGTGTAAAAAAATTCAATTCATACTGAAAGGTAGGGAAGAGGAACAGCAGAAAAGGCGAGTGATAGTATTTGATTGAGTTGGGAATACTAAATAATCCGCTGGTTTGCGTTCAAACATCAACTTCCACGAAAATCCCCATCCTTCCCATTCTAAAACTTTCCAGTGTCCCAAAAACTCGGTCCTTCCCAAGCCAGTTTCCTCACGAAGCTAATTAAATTTCAAAATCTTATCTATTTATCCTATCCCTCGTTCCATTCCCTTTTTTCCTGGAATTTGAGTGTCACCCTTGTAATTGGCTTTACCCATCCAGGCAGGACAATCCATTCAAATACTACAAACACCCTCAATTCTGGTCGTCGTCCAGCCAATGAGACTCTTTTTAATTATAATTAACAATAATTGTGCACAAAGAGACAAAAAAGTAGGACTTACAGTATCTGGATTGGTCTGTAACCTTCTGTAGAGTTCTTCAATAGGGATTTTATGGTCATCAATTTCTAATTCTTGTTTAAGATTATCTAAATCCTTCTCTCCCTTCCCTCCCTTCTTCTTAGTGACCTGGAAAGAGAAAATTCACATTATAGTCCAACTCCTCAAGTCATGGGCCTCCAGTCCTTCCAGGACAAGGAAGATCTTAATCAGAAGAGTACACAAGCATTCAAGGAGGAGAACAATGCAGTAGTCTACTTTTGAAAATTAATAATGTATTCATTATTATCATAATTAGGCAAACATTACAAGTTTAAGGGAAAAAGCGAAACAAAAGTCAGGACACAAGACACTGTGTGTGTCTGTGCCGGCATGCCACACACACACACTCACTCACGAATGTCAAGTCAGAATTTCCAGACTGACGTGTTTTCTTGTCGGTTCAGATAAAGCTACATATAGTCAACTGCACACACACACACAAAATGACAAAGTATTAGAGGGAGACGAAGAGGCCAAGAAAAAGGGAATTAAAAAAGAGAGAGATAAACGTTGTCAACATATTATGATGATGACGGCATTACCGCGGAAGTGAATAGCAAAGGCCGCGAGTCAAACTCGGTTTTGAGAGACTCGTACTCCCTTGATGACATGATTTCACTTAACACACAGCCACTCTACCCGCCAATATAATAATAATAATATTGTATGTGGTGACGCAATGACGACTGTCAAGTACTTAATATTAAACTCATACTCTCCAGTCTCCCTATTATCATGTGTACTCCAGTATCATGTGTAGAGGACGGACGGAGTGGCCCAAAAATAATTTGCTGCAAACTGCCCGGATGACAAAAAACACACACTCGGCGACAGACCCGACGCCAATCGACCAAAAGGCAAAGGCAAGGCCTAAGTGCTCCGCAATACTCTATTATTTATGTCCAATATTACAGTTTAATTACATCCCTCACTCATGTCGACCACACGTACGTTCACTTTCACAACACACACACACTGGCACAATTCCGAACACTCGGACAAACAACTTTTTTTCCTTCAAGTATTTTTCCAAAGGAGAAAGTTTTATGAGAATCGTTAACTTGTAACTGATTTAACTTAAAATATTTTGCACTCCTCTATTTTTTTGAAATAACCAAATAAAACAAGAAGAAACTAGGTAGAAAAACTTTAACACTTTAAAAAAAGCGTAACGAAAATTGTAAAAAAAACGAAATTGCGAAACTAACGACTAATAGAGACTAATTGTAAATGATTAAAATGAGTCATTTTTGCACTGACCCTACTGCACACACACATGAACTACTTGACTTGCGACTGGATAGAAACAAGCGCTAATACTAGAAATAACCAGGTCCAGTCAGATATATTAGGTACTTAAACAGCTTGAACTAGTCTACTTTCCATGAAATCCAAGAAAATTGTCAGTTTGTGTGTAATATGCACACATGCCATCAACCAGACAGTCAGAGAGTGATCTGAATGCAAATTTTGGAGTAGTTACCTCTCTTGTATGAGCGATTGAATCTTCCACTACCTTCTTGCCCTACGACACGACAAGAATGTAGTGTACTCTCATTGGTTTACTATGATGCAAATTAGCCATTTAAATTATTATTAGCCACTCTCACACACCCACTCGTCGTCCAGTGTGAATAAAGATAGCCTCATTCACGGGATGGTGTGGCTGATTAAGCCACTGGACTTTCCTCAAAATGCAAAATGAGAATTCCAGTAGCCAACTCATTCGAACGGTTGTGAATTATGATGTAAAATTGTAAATTGCATTGTGGAAACATTTTTTTTTCTTTTTTCAACCATTTAGATGCATTATCCATGTTATTTTGCACTATTAAAACTTTGAAGTACTGTTGTATACATGACTAAAACAAATGTTGAGAGTACTTCCATTTAAATTTACATTGTAAAGCTGAAATTTTATTATTTGCAAAACCTTGGGACTCACATGCAATTTTTTGCCTACCAAGAAAAAATGGCGTAACACTCACTCGCTCCAACCCAAGCTCAATTCAGAGAGAGAGAGAGAGAAGGGAAAAGTGACTCACGCGATCCCCCTCTAATAATAATAATCATGGACAGGAAGGAGCATGCAGGACATGAATAGGGATTTGGAATTATTCTACTTGAAATTTTTTAATCCTACTGTTTTTGACTCTCCAATCCTCATCACGGCATGCATATAATGTGTTATGATGGTAGTTAGACAAAATAAAAGAAAAATTGGTTCAGGAGTGGGTTTGTGAGTGCCTTGCAGAGACATACACACATGCATACAAGCGGAGGGAAGTAGCAAAGTAAATAAGCAAAATAAGAGAGGGAAGAGATATGATTTCGGAGAAGAAGAAGATTTTGGCAAGGAGGGAAATTGGAGGTGTACAGGTACACTTTTTGGACAGTTCCCAACACACTCTGTACCGAAATTGAAATGACGCAAGTTTCTCTCCCTTTCTCTCCTCTCACAACCAACGACCGGAGTCAGTTTGAACTGACGAGTGTGTGTCTTCCTTAACTTTCAACTTGCCACGGAAAGTCAGGAACACGTACAACAGTAGCAAGTACAACTATTTCCCTTCCTAGACCCCTACACACAACTTTGACTTTTACAGACGTACAAGCCACAATGTATACAACATAAAGACGAAGAGAGAGAGAGTAGGCATTTAGAATACTTTTTTTACTATCTCTCTCTTGAAGACAGACTTTCATGCACCCACGTAGCTTCGTAGAGATAGTTCTCGTATAGTTATTATGAGACGGGAGAAGAAGAGTCGAGAGAATTTGTGAAATCATTGTGTTGTAACAGAAAATGTCTGACAAATGACAACTACTTGGTTTTTTCAAAAACCTTTAGAATAATCAAAATAAAGTTTGTATTTTGAGAGAGAAAATTTTGGAAATAGAAAATGTTTCAAAGAAATATTATTAAATTATTTAGTATGTACAGCGTGTATACAAAAGTCTCGTTTAGCTACACAGTTCGAGTTGAAGAAAGATAAAGATTTGTTTTTCTTGATTTGGGAAAGTGAAGAGTAAATATTACATTGAAGAGTAAGATAGTGAGTAGAAATTTTTGGAAATATTTTACAATAAATGTACATCTTTTCTTGAAAAAAGAATTGGAGAAGTAATTTGCATTTTGAGTAAAAAGCTTATATATTCTCAATTTACGACAGTTAATGGAGGCGAAGAAATAGTTTTAAGCAAATTTGAAAAATATGTATACTGTCGTTTTCTCCATTATATGTTTTTTTGAAAAATACCTTTGGCTTTCCCAAAGCCGTTTTATTGTCATCAGGGATGGACGGAACTGTAGCAGCTCGATACGAGTCTTGACGTTCAAACTACACAAAAGTGTCAGATATGTTCATTGTATAACTGTATTGTACTTCCAAATCTCCCAAAAGTACATTCACCTTCAAATATAATCACTCTCCATGTCTTGTACAAAAAATTTTACATTAATAATATCATTTCCATTTATATTTATCCTCGAATTGAATACTCCATTTAAAAATTATCCATTCGACTTGTGTGAGCGCACCGGTACTTTTTTCTTCCCCTCTGACTCATTCTTAAACTGTGCTATTCGTCCCCCATTCTCCTCCTCCTCCTCCTCGTATGTATCTCATTTCCTCATGATTATTCCGGAACAGAAATAATAAACATTACACGCTGAGTCATTCAACAATGACAGCTCTGTCTCTCCTCATTCTCTCCAGACATCCAAGCCACACAAACAGTTCCATGTTTTACTTAATTGATTTTTTGACCTGTCTCGCGCATCCCTTAATCCTTCCCACACACACACACACACAAAGACACAGCTTTGCAAAGTGCAAAATGTGTAAAAGATACAACCTTCCATCCTACACGTAAAAGTAACACACACACACAATGTGTGTGTGTGTGTAGAGTGGAGTATAGTCATAGTAGAGTATCTCGGAGTGAACATGGGTGGGTGTCGATAAAACCGGAAACCGATAATGATATCCCTATCTCCTTTACAGCCACTGCTACTCCCGCCTGCTCACATTAAACTGAAAAAAACCGAGAGAGAGAAAAAAAAAGTTCTTACACTAAAGAAAGTGGGACAATTAAGAGACGAATGCGAAATGTGAAATGCGAAATGGTATGAGAAAAAAGAGTGAGTTACATCTGTACCTCAACCCTCTCTCTCTCTCTCTATCCTCAGAGTCCTCGTCATCTGCCATAAACGTGATACTGAGGAACACCAATTCATGTCTGGTCCAGGCTCTCTCATACTTGAACTTTTCGACTAGCTAAACCCATGTTTTGGAACCCCTCATGCCACGCTAGTAAATTTTAACTACTTACTGCCAATCTGATTGCATGCTAGTCCTCTATACCCTGTTTCTCAACTCTATATGCTCTACTCTGATGCTCTGAAGCTGAGCTGTGGGATATGTATACCCTGGAATGTTGGAGAGACGACTGTGTATCATTAACTTTTTGCCGTGGTGATGGTTGGTGGTGTACTTTAATCTGCTGCACTGCCAATCGCTGAATTATTCTTGGAGACCCTACTACTACTCAACCCTACCTTCTTCACACATGTACACACACACACACCACTACACCAGAATCAGAGTGAGAGAGAGTCCGGGAGAAAAAGTATACTGTATGGTAATTCCAAAATCCAAATGGTCATAAAATTTTATGAAAAAAATGTGTGTGTGTGTGTACAATAATTTACACTCACATATTTCACGTATTACTCCAGCAGGAATACTTCGCCTGTGTAGTAAGTACCCTGTGTATTTACTGTGTGTGTGTGTGTACACGTTCTGAGACTCTCTTTCTCTGAGGGTTCTTTACTGCAGCCCCAAAAATTGACGTTCTTCGTTCTCTGTACATATGGTCCTTTGGTGCAAAACTAAGAGTTATTATTGTATTGCAGTGGTAGTGGCATGATTTAAAGAGTCGTAAAAATATTAATAGTCTGATCAAACTAAACGTAACAAAACGCAAATGGGATTTATTTTTAAGATCAGAGAGAGAGAGCTGAGTCTGGAAAAATACAAAAAAATGGGAGGAGAGAAAACAAATGAAGGAGGAGGCGGTGGAAGTAAAAGAGACCATGTCAACAGCCAAAGAGTGTCATTATCATTATTTTTCCCTCTCCTCCTCCTCCTCCTGATAGAGTCAGCCGAAAAACTTCATGGTTATCTCTGATACTCTCCACTATCTCTGGCTTGTCTCTGCTAAACATTTTTTTTATTTCCAGATTTTTCTTCTGAAAAAGTGAGAAAAAGAGAGTCCCCATCTTGTCTCTTGTTCTTCGTCTTATTCTTCTCGTCCGTGGAATGTAACACGGAGTGAATTATAAATTTCATCTCAAGGTCTAACTACCTAATTACTTTGCAAGGTTAAACTTGTTGATCTGTGACTAAAGAATATATGTAGACTCATGAGTTCGGGATCAGGGTTCTTACACACACACTCACACACACACACTATGAACAGATAATTACTCATCAAGTGAAAATAAATACACACTGTGAACGCAGAGAGGGAAAACATGCTGACAAAAAAACTAGAAAAAAACAAGACAAACATCTCCATTTTATGAATTCCCCAGTTCAAATGGGCCATTTCACATTAAATGCGATCTTATGCTCTTTCCTCCTCCTCCCCTCCACTCTCACGTTTCACAAATGAGAACCTCCTCCTCACTACAACTCCACTTTTACGCACTCATGTCAATTAAATTTTCACATTATTGACAAAACAATTGTCTCACATTACGCATTATCTCCGCATTGACTCAGCGTGCCGGTTGACTGCGCATTATATTTACTATTTTTATAAAATTTGAGGATTGTCAACCAAAAATTGGTTTGAAAAAAATTTAACACACACAAGTACAAAAAACATTGACTGACTAAAATTATTTTTGCACATCAAAGCTAATATTCGCATGCCCCACTCATCCGCATTCTTCTATTCTCTAGCCACAACCACATCATTAACTTTATTCACAAGTACAATCACCCACACAAAAAAAAATTGCAATTTTTTTTCGCTTCTTAAAAAATTAATACTTTAGTTTGGCCATTCAATTGAGCAAAATTAAAATCCAGCAAACCACAATTAATTAAAGGTGAGAGATTTGGATTCTTACCTGATTCGACATATTGCTTTCCCTGAGTGAGTTGGCTGTGGCACAAGAAAATGGTCTTTTAACAGAGTCAAGATTTTTTTGGTTTGTTCCTTTTCAGACGAGCTGACTGAGGTCAGTCAGCCAAACACTCACAGTATATTTTATAATATATTTATATTTGTATCCACACTTTGGAAGAAATATGTATCCCACGCTCAACTTGTCTTCACAATCAACAGAGGTGACATTTGGTAATACTGGAATTCGTCAGTGTGTCCTAGCAGAGTAAACTTTGTTGTTGTTGGTGTGTGTGTAGCATACAATGTATAACTGGATGAGAGTAGGATGTATGTGTGATGTAGAGTCGTTGTTGAACAGACAAATGTGTTAAGATTAAATATATAATATGTTTGTTTTGTAGTTATATATTAAAGATATAGAAATGGCAGTATGGCAGAACAGTCGTGCAGCAAATATAATATAAATACTT
This sequence comes from Pygmarrhopalites habei, assembly GCA_009870185.1. Classification (NCBI taxonomy): domain Eukaryota; kingdom Metazoa; phylum Arthropoda; class Collembola; order Symphypleona; family Arrhopalitidae; genus Pygmarrhopalites; species Pygmarrhopalites habei. The sequence goes on from WJFB01000091.1 coordinate 36,751, forward strand.
TATATTATATTATTCTCTATACAATAGACGAAATAGGTAATATAGTAGTACGAGTCCTTGCTTCTCCAGGCAGCTCAAATAAATTTCGAAACAAGTTGCCCTCGGTTAAATATCCGAATTTCTCGTCCTTCACCTTCCCTTGATTGGCAGTAATAATATATTTCCTCAAGTTTTGGATTGTAAGTGCAGATGTTGACGAAGGTTTAATTAAACTATTTGTGTCACACTTTTTATACTCTTCCCTTCTTTAATTGATCCGACGATGATGAATTTTTCCCGGATAAAACAAATCTTGACGAGACGGAGTTGTGACGTCCGGTGACGAAGAAGAAGAATTTATGTGAGAGAATTGATGTTGAATGATCAATAAAATGTTGAAGATGTAAGTAGAAGTAATGTAGAGGAGGAGAGAGAAGAGTCAGGCACTAACTTACTTTTTTCTTCTTTCTTCTTCTCTTTTCTTTTTTTTGATTTCTCGCAACAATGAACACTATTTGCACAACAAAATTTTTCGACTAGAATTAGGAGGGAGTGAGCAGTGGCAGCATCCAATTGATTTCTTCTCTAAAATGAGTTTTTTTCTCTCGTAGTAGAAGTGGTCACCAAATAAAAATTCTCACAACTAAAACCGGATGTTTTTGTAATTGTCTATCTCACACGCACGCACACACAACGACAAAGTCGACCGGAAAGGGGACGACGACTCGGATCCCGGGAAATGATGAACGATCAAGAAGAGAAGAAGAAGGTGAATAGGCTAAACGACTCAATTCTTGGGTCACCAGGGTTCACTGTAAATGTACAAAAAGAATATTATTAGCATAGGACAATACATAGCAGCAGAGAATATGATGGATATTGAAAAGTGGGGAGAAGGAAAAGAACATTTGGAATGGCTTGAGTCATAACTTGATATAACATTACATAATATCATCGTATAAACACCCTATTAGTCCCCCCTCATCCATATCACATATACAAATACACATTTATCCTCCATGACTTGTTCCGATGGTGAAGGGACATAACCATTACAATAACTTTTTACGCCACCATCACTCCTTTCTTTCCTTATATCTCCTGTGTATGGACTGTGTCTGTGTGTGTGGAAAGGGGGAGAGAGTCCAGACCACAGAACCCATGACACAATCCAGGACTTTTTTTTTCTACTGAACAGTTTCTCAATGAACTTCAATATCGTATTCCTCCATGTCGATGACTCCATCCTCAGAAATTTCCGATTCGGAAAAAACTCATCACATGATTACACATACACACATAAAATAATAAATTTCCCTATCGTCTCATCATATCCGAAGGGAGGGAGAGCGTGTCTTTTGTTCGAGATAAGACTTGTTGCTGTCGTCAGCGAAAAAGTGTCAAAAAAGTAGTGGATCCCGATATTGATATTGGCCCATTCAAGTCTAGACTCGGAGAATTATTTGTAGGAAGAGTCAAATATACTAAAATATATTCCATCTTTATCTCCCCACCACACACACATACGCACACATGCAATGCATGGAAAATACAAAGATGAAGAGTGTCCACGAGTCAAGTGTGCCTATGAGTTACGATATTAGGGAGCTCTCCTAGCATAGTCCATTGATAGAGAACGATGAATTACGATGGTCAATTTTTTCCCTCAGTATCACATAAAAAGTGCTTGGTGCTCGTTTTAAAATTTAATTTGTCAAATATTTTAATAATCCATCAAAGTAACTTGATAGTCTCACAAAGTCTCAGAGGCCAGAGAGAAAAAAAGAGAAAAAAAAGTTACTAGAAAAACAACAAACTTGTTCATGTGAGTTTGTGTGTAGAGCAAACATTTTTTATTGACGTAATAGACGGAGGGGGGGGGGAGGAGGAGGCTAAGGGATGGAATAATCTGCCTTCCATTCCAGCTCATACAAAAATGACACAGAGTCCTACTTGCGCTGACCAAACGGTCTTTGGAGAGACAGAGGAATTGTGTGTTTGGGATACATATTTTTTCTTCGTCTTCTTCATCCTCCCAAAGTCTTTATGGCAGTCATTCAAGATGATAAAAAGCTTTTGGGAGGCATTAATTCGTAATTGATTCGCAAAAGGCGAGTGTGTACTAGAGGCTACACACACACACGGCTAAAGGATCCTCCATAGTCTTGACTCCTCTGGCACTCCAGAAAAGGAGAAGAGAGAGAGAGGAGCTCTGGCTCCTTCACAAGAGATAACTATAAATCTATAAATTAGGCAGAAATTCAATCCATTCTCATCCATAGGATGTGTGTGTGTGGCATTGGTTGTGCGGGGATGGTGAAGAAAATTTTTTTTATATAGAATTGGAAATTAGAGTATTCCAGTAATAGCAGCCAAGGCAAGAGATATTTAGTATAAGTATGAGTGTATACAGAGACAGATAAAGTCTGGTTAGAGTCTAACTGTAGGAGAAGGGGAGAGACGGAGGATGAGACAAGGGTGAAAGTTCTCCGTATTGCGATAACTTTTCAAATCCTGTCATAATAAACCTGTCAGCCTCATCTTGCCATATAGATTTCTACAAGTTTTCAATCTTTGCTTCCATTCCATTCATTCACTCCTCCTCAACGTTGCAAATCCCCCTCACCATGCACACACGCGGAGCTGGACCAAGAATTCTTTTCAAAAAAAAATCCAGGGCTATACAAAATTGAAACTCATACACACTTTGCCTCCCTTGGTCTTGGTCCACATAAACTTTACTTCAAATTCTACACTCCTAATCGACAGCAAGATTGGTTGAGTGGGAAGAGGGGGAGGGATCCAGCAAATATTTACTACCCCAGAGTGCAAAAGGCGAAGGAAAATCTTAAGAGAGAGAGAGAGAGAGAGAGAAGTTTATAGATCTCCATCATCATCTTTTCTTCTTTACGTCATTGCCAACGTTAAACTCATCCTTCTCTCCTTCACTACTAGAGTCTCGTATTTTTTTGGGCCAAATATTCCGGACCACATCCAATGAGATGATACAGCCTTTTGCTTTGTGTAAATAACAAAGAATTATACTAGACGAAATAAACAATTATAATTGTTTTCAAAGTTCTGAGAAAGAGAAATCCAATGTAAGATCCAACAAGGAGAAAAGTATGAAGATATGAAGATTCACAACACATTTACATGCTATGAATTAGTTTTATTGAGAAACTATTTAATTTTTCAAAACAAGATTCAAATTTGTGTCTAAAGTAATTTTGAGTAGATTCTGAGTGTCCCAAGAAAAATTATCCTGAAACTTGCCCTTCATTTCACCACCACAATTTTTGACTTTTATTGATAATCATCATGATATGAAACCTTGACTTTTTCCCTCCTCCAGAAATAATCATGACGGGGAAAGAATGCGGAGGAAGAAGCATTTTGTTTACACCATCCTCTCTTTCTCCCTCGTTATCCTAAATAGTTTTCTACCATACTCCTCCAACGATTTTTTCCCAAAATAGGAAACCCCCATCTCAACGTACGCACACTCTCCCTCTCAACCCAAAAGGAAGAAGAACTATTTAACACTTGTTTCCTTCACATAATTTGTCTAGACTCCCTCGCTCAGCATGAAATGTTGTGAGAAAAGGAGGAGAAGAGGTGGTGGGGATGGGAGCCACGCAAATTGTAATATTATTTAACATCTCTTCCTCTCTTTCTCGAAAACGTCCTCTCGACTACACACAGACACACTGGCGTGTTTTGAACATGCAAAGTGTGTGCACTACGGGTCGTTTTTTTGACTGAATTTTAATCATTTCACATCAAAGACTGTAGTGGGAGAGAGAGTGTGTGTGCCTCGCTCTCTTCTCATACATGTAGTTCACGATGTCTTCCAAAAAATTCTACTCTGTTCATCCTAGACACACATTGGATAATTCCAGCTGTGTGTGTGTCTATACTGCCACTCTAGTTAGACGACTGTGCCTCTGTATAGTGTGTGTGCTAGGGCTTGTGGAGGCTAGGGATTGACTGTGCAAAAATTAAAGACCATGATGGGGAATACGAAACATGGATAATTCAATTCTGCGACGCTTGCATCCGAGCATCTTAATGGGGATGTACAGAGAACGAAGGAAACCAGCGAGAGAGAGAGAGAGAGAGAGACAGAGAATTTTTAGCCTCACTTGCCGTATGGCATTAAATTTTTTCTATAGATAATCGTATAGGATGTGTACATGCAAAAAGGCAAAAACCAGGCGGTCGTCTTGGCAGAATTAATGTCTCCTCTTCCCCTCCCTTTTCTCCTCCTCCTCCTGGAAGAGAATAGAGTCTGCATTCATGGTGAGAAAAGTGAATTTGCGATGAGGAACAAATTTCCTTCGCATCACCTCACGTCCTCTTTTAATCGCATAACTAATGCTCGACAAAAACATGACACACACACACATTGGGGTCCATTGTGTGTGTCTGTGTGTAGAGGCTGCACTGCGGTGAATATCATTAACTGCTGGGGAGTAATCCATCTTTCAAAAAAATCTACCTTGCCATTTCTCGTGTGTGTAACTTTTTTTCTTGGGTCTAGCCATGTGATCACATGCTCATCCAAGACACAAACTCGAAGAAGAGAAAGAGAGTGAGTGTGTGTGTCTAAATAAAGAGAGAGAGAAAAGAGTCTGTAATAGATAGAAAGATAGAGCTCCTTTTTATTTCACTAATCTAAATCGTCTTGGGCATTATCCTCCAAACGGAGTATTTTCCCCAACATTAAGACTGACATTAATTAGAATTTGGGAAGAAGGAACCACCACACACACACACAAACAAACGGCTCGATATAATAATGTATTCGAGAGAGGGGGAGAGAGGAGGAGGGGAAAAGAAAAACATTTCCGCAAGCAAAAGAATGCTGCCAAGAAGAAGGGAGAGAACGTAGGAAAACTTTGACCTAGATTGAGTCTATCATTCAATACACACACACACAGTTTAAGTGGTATGCTCAGCTGTTGGTTCTTTAGATTTCCCCTCCCCCTCCCCCCTCAGCACAGGATAGAATGAGAAAAGAGTTTTCTACTACAATGCTCCGTCTCATCATGATGTAACCAGGAAATCTCCCTCTTGCTCTCACAAGGGGAAGAGGAAGGGAGAGGAGAGAGAGGAACATGTTTTAAAATTTCGGATGAACATGCTGTACTCTCCCAGGACGTACGTCATCCGCGGAATAGACCGAGTAATTTTTGCCACAAGGTATCAGCCTCAGTCCCATATAATGTATGTACATTTACATCTATCCATCTAATGAATATACCTCGAGACAAAATAAAATGTTATATAGCAGAAAAATAAAAAATGACATGCATAGATTTACGATCTCTCCTTCTCTCTTCTTATCCTTCCCTTAAAATTACCTCGTCTCCGATCTACTGGAACCTACTTCTTCTCTTTTCCCTCCCGTAAAAAGGGAGGAGTATAAAAAAACTATGAATATCCTCCTCCTCCGAATATTACACGATCCACTGACTGGGAAGCACAGCTTGGGCACCATAAAAAATGTTGAACAATTCTCAATACTTTCTTTTTATATTCCATCAAGTTCTTGTCAAAAAAAAGTTTTTCTTCCATGAGGGAATTCTCCGAAAATCCCTTCTGGGAGAAGAATACATATTTATGTAAGAAATTCACCTCCCTCCATGTCTATATAGCTTGTATAATTGAATATTTTACAGTCCTCTATCTTCCAAACCAAGCAATGACCTCTAACTCTGACTCTGACATGAGTAAACATGGGCTAAGGGGTGAATTGTATGAATGTCCAAAACAAATTATCAATATTATCATACTTTTCTCTACTCGCTTAAACACAAAAACAAATGTTACAAATCTGCAATGTCTTTTAAACTCTGTTTTTTTTATTTACTCGTGTTGTAGACTGTACTGCTGTTGCTGCAGCATGGAAGATTAAAGTCGGTTTTTGTTGGAGGAATCAAAGTTAAAAGTATACTGATTAAAAAAAAGAAGAGTTAAAAAAACTCTCTTTTGCGTGGAGATAAGGAGTAACCGCAATGTTCTGTGTGTGTGCAAAGGCCTCTTGTCTTTTATTTTATTTCTCTCTCTCCCCGTTATAAAGTAAATAAGAGAGTCCTGAGTTAGAGTGACTCTGTGTTGTTGGTTGGTTGAGGACACACATTTTGATAGGACGTACACACACACACACAAAATCCACCAGACAAGGCACATGCAATTTTCAAGTTTCCACTCGAAACTAGTTACAACCAGTTATTTCCTGTGTTCCTCTGACACACTGTGGGCTGAGCCACACATTTCGTACAAAAAAATAAAACAAAATGCGAATCCTCTGATTCCTCTCCTCTTGTCTACAAGTCACAATAAATTTGAGTGCATGTGCCTCTCTCTCTTTGTCACCATTCCATTTCCTGTCTGCAATATATCCATTTGGATACCAAAGCCTCGGAAATATTCCCTCCTTATAACTCTTCTTCTCACTGACTACTTCATGTGAATGACATGGAATTTGATGACACCGACTTAATTTTCAAGGGGTATGTGTGGTGTCGTAAATTGTTCTCAATCCACGAGAGAGAATTGACGAGTTGATGATAATCCCTCTTCCATTTCACTACATGCAGAGAACAAATTTTTAAAAAATATTCCTAATGACTTTTACATCGGTTCAAACACAAGAGAAGGAGGAGGAGGATAATTTTGAATAGTCAAATTACTCAAATGTAAAATTAGCTTGGAGTGAAATAGATGACATTGCCAATCATCAGAGTTAATTGAAACCAAGTTGGCAGTTTTGTGTCTTTCACAGAGAAGTGAAAAAGGAGGAGAGAGAGTTCAAGAGAGGACAACATGCATTTGTTGGCAACTATGCAAGCAAAGTATTCCTCCAACTCCCTCCTTCTCTTTTTCTCCTTCCACAAAATTCTCCGAGAGAGAGACTTTCTTTGTAGACAATTATTTTGAGAAGACCCAAAGAGAGAAAGAGCGGAAGTGACAGAAAGTGAGGGAGGGAGGCCGGGGCTGTCATTATGCCGCAATGTCCGGCGGTTAAGTCTAAACGACCAATTTTAGCAGAATTAATTGGAGGAGGGGATCTCGAAGTCCTTCTACATGTGTGTGTACATGGAGAGATAGACTGTATCATTCTCTTTCATCTCGTTCATTTGTCCATTTCAAAGTTGAGAGTAAAAAAAACTCCCGAGACCATCCCTCTTCCCTCACATTAACAAGTCCTCCTTGCACTCTAATCTCTCAACCGTCATTTCCGATCTTTTCTCCACATTCATGTGTCCACGAACAATTCATTTCTTTTTTTCTCTCTCTCCACAAAAATGTACAACAAATTCCAATCAAGGATTCGTAGAATCCTCAATTTTTCCCCAAGTACATTAAATGAGACAGATTTTTTCTTCTAAAAATTAATGACACTCAAATTCTTAAATGGGATTTCGTGTTTTTGAAATTCGAGTTGATCCACAAAAATAAATTTTGTGAAGGGCAAAGGGGATAAGAGATTTCTTCTTTTATATAATACTTATTCTTAACTATGAAGAAACGTGGATGAAGGAGGAGAATCCAAGCAAAAAGGAGAGGAAGGAGAGAGAGAGATGAAACAGAGAATATGTTATGAAATTGAGAGACGACTTGTCTCGATCTAATCTACGACAGGCTGCCTTCGTGTGTGTTGATATACACAACACATTCATGTGATATAATATTGAATTGAATGCTAATAAAAAAGGAGAGGATGGGGTATGAGGTAGACATTATTCGTATATCAGAAAGACTGCGTGTATGTGTGTGTGTGAGTGAGTTGTAAATACATGATTGAATAAAACATGTGGTTTGAAAAAACTGATGGCGATGTCGCCTTTATATGAAAAAATATTATTATATTATGATGGGATGGGATGGTATGCTGTAAAACTGCTGCTGAAATTTGACCTCCTCAGTCCTCGCCTCTCTTGCGATTTCTCATCATCATCAGCATGAGGAGGATGGATCGTGGCAGTCATTTTATAAGGAGAAGCTCCAAACTCATTCTTATTCTGCCTCTGTCTCTCCACAGTCTACAAAACACACACACACACAACTTTGCACGGTCTTTCTGGCTGACACTGGCTGACGCTGTACTTTATCAAATATAAGCCTCCAGCCATGTCTCTCAGTCTTATTCTCATTGGCAAATAATATAAAGACAGAACTGAACACACACACACACACCAACCATTATCATCATCATCAAACCCCACCATCACAATGGAGGCAGGAAAAGGAGGCAAAAAAAATGGTCCATGAGACATTTAATGTACGCCAGGTCCCCTCCACGACATACCCAACTATACCAGCCGAATCACAATAATGAATATAATTATGTGTGTGTGTGAGTGTTGTGTGTGTACGAAGACAGGTTTCAACAGGCTATTCAGTCAGGCTGACAATATCCTTTTTATAAAAAGAAACAAGAGGAAACCACCTCAAGTATCAAAACAGACTCTTTTTGCCATTGAGTTATGCCTATTATTGTACAACAACTCTTTGCATATCTTTTCGCAAACCTTTCCTTCAGCAGCACTGTATAGCAACAGCGAGGAGGAGTAATGAGAGGATAAGTCTCAACCTGGATCCTCTTCACAGAGATCCAAGTTCAAAGCGTGGAGGCTACAAACACACATACAAGACACACACGAGAGAGAGAGAGAAGCAAAAAATTGTTGAAGCTCGTGTGTATGAAAATTCCTTCCCATGTCTTTTCTCCCTATAGATTTTGCAAATGACTATAGCTACTTAACGCACCAGTCGTCCTCTTATAAGGCAGTGGATTTTACAACCTATAATGTACCTACATAAGGTGAGTGAGTGTGTGTGTGTGTGTGGAGGATAATATAGTCCATCCACGAGGATGGCTAAAGTCAAAGAGAAGAACCAAAGAGAGTCAACCTTCTAGTTTCACACATGTACAAGTTAACTGGTAAGTTTGCGTGAGATTCAAGGTCTTCAATTCGAGAGGCGAAGAAGTTAAGACGAGGAGAAGAGGAAAAAATTGCGTACACTTTTCTTTGCACTAGTGTGTGTGTGTGTGTCTGATGAATTGCATGTTCCCTGTATTGTACAATCAGTTTATAACTACGATATCAAGTTTTCCTATTCATTATATATGGTGGTGTTCATTGTTATTGTCAATGTGAGGAGAGGAATATATAATATATTTCCACCACTTGGCTTCACAATAACACACACTTTGTAACATCTAATGGCAAGGTTGATTTCTTGTTATTCACCTCCTCTACAACGTGGTTCATCCACACACACACACACTACACAAAATTTTATTAGCCGGTTCCCCCACTAAAAAAAATTTTTTTTCCTAAGTCTTTCTCAGTTCCTATGGTTTATTTTTGGAGGATGATCCATTCACTGCTGGAACTATACGAAAAAAACTTGGCCCATTTGTCTAGCACTACTTTAAAAAATTTTCATTTTAAATTTACATTTCATACAAACACAAATTCTGGTCCACCCAAAAAATGAGTTCACATGAACCCCTTTACACATGAGGGAGTTTGGAAAATGGTGATTCAAAATTGTCATTTCCTGTCCTCCCAAAAAAAATTTTTACAAAAAAAACTTGACACTAAAAATCCGAAATAAAAGAGATAGATAGAGAGCGAGATCACAATTGGAAAAGCAAAAAGAGGAAGAGGAGCAGGAGCCGTGGAAATATCAACTAATCGATCCCACTCTCGTATACATTTATTTATAGAGGAAAGCCGAAACTGTGGAATAATAACTGGGATGAGGGAGTTGAGAAAGATTGAGTTGGAGGATCCTCATGAAAAATGGAATAAAACAATAGAGAGAGAATCAGACTGAATTTGAACTCACAAGTTTAATTTGAATTTCCAAGAAGAGAACGAAGAACAAGATTTTGATTTTCCACACACAAAAGACTCACTTCCACACACTGTAAATTTATATATATATTTTTTTTAAAAAAATAGCGACGAACAAAAAAAGACTTTTTTTTCGCGAATTGACAAAACTAATGGAAGAAGAACTATGTATGTAAGAACTTTGTATAGAGAGAGGAGGGTATGATAAAATATAATGTGGATACTGGAGTGGAGAGAGAGACAGACAGGACGCACAAGCACGTCTAGCCCATTCGCTGAGCTAAGGGAAAATGAAGCCGGAGGAGAAGCAGCCACAAAAACTCAGAGTGAGAGTTGTCAGGTTCTCGTCTACTCTTCTCTTCTCCCCTGTTCGTGTGTGTGTCTACTTTGATTCACATTCGAACACATGTGGCTGCATGATCTGTGTCCTCAAGTTTGAAACTCCAAAGGAGTATCATAGAAGCATAGAAGAGAGAGAGAGAGAGTAGCTCCATTGAACCAATAGTATCCACCAAACTAAGGCAGGGCAAATAGGCAAATGGAGATTCAAACAGAGAGTCAACTTGCCAATGGAATATTACCAGCTAAAACTGGGTCTCTTCAGTTTCCATTAAGTCACTACACTCTCTCTTCTCTCGCTGGGTAAATACATTCTCAGTCAAAAAATTCACATCTCTCCTCTCTCCAATTCCATCCAGGCTGAGGAAACCCTTTAAAAATGAGTGTGTAGCTTCAGGTTTAACAGACTTCATTTACAAGACTCCAATCAATGTGAGAGAATGTGTGTGGATTATTTTAGGTACGCACCTACAATCAATAACACACACAAATATAGTGCATTAGGCGTAGCATTCATGAGGAGTGAGAATAAAATTAAGGTCTACAGCCGAGTACCATTTAAATTATAATTTATTGTACAACGTGCTCAGTCATGAAAGCAGTCTAACTGTACACTAACTCAAATTGAGTTTAGCAAACTCTCCTCTACACATCCACAAAATATAAATTCACTACTTACACTCTGTAACCACTCAAGAACCATCACACTTTGCTATACCCACTTCAAACACGCGGAGAGAGAGAGGTGGGAATGACATAAAAATACATTGTCACCCTAAAGTCCTCCTCTTCATGTTCGTACGTCAAAATCTCAACAATTTTTAATTGCAATTCAGCAACACATGATAATCAGGATTAGACCTGCTCTACTCTGGAGGTACAGTTTTTTTCAAATGCAAGAAATTAATTTCATAACACTATGTGTAGACACACACATGTACAACTCTCTCTCAAGTTAGTTAGTGGAGAGAGAGAAGTGTGTGTGTGGGGGAATTCTATAGGGTCCAGATAAAATGGGACTATGGGGGACACACACACTTAATATTATTATTTTAACACTCATAAATTATGTCATGTATGGAGTGAGTAGGAGGGTATTAGAGGGGCAAGAAAGGAGAGGGAGAGAAAGAATTTATTGAGCTGAACATAATCATATCTTGTTTACAGAAAAATTTTGTCTCGTGATAAAAAGTTAATCAGCTCTCCAGCATATAACTCTTCGAATTAACTTTTAAATTTTATACACACATACTCTCACACACGGCCATATCATCGGCTATCCGCATATTCATAAAAGTACGTCAGTAGGGATAAGTCTCGACTCGAAGGTCATTTTTCCATGTCCACAACTCAAGGCACACACACTCTCTCCCTCACACTCACTCCGTACATGTTTGGCCAACCATAAGTATACTCATGACATGCCTTGGCATAACGGAATTCCATGAGAAAGTATTATGAAGAAATATTATGATAGTATTAAAAATTCTATCACCACACACACCCAATCTATCTCTCTCTCTCTGTCTCATATTCCAGTCAATCTGAGAATAAGAAGAGAGTCTGGAGGAGTGGGAGGAGAATGTACATGTAAAGATTTTTTTGAAATTTCAGAGAAAACCTTGTTCAGCCCAACTCTGCTCCTGATATTATAATGTCAAATTGGAGAATCGTTAAAATAATGGCTAATCATAAAGGCTCGATACAGGCCCAAAGATGTGGCTTAAATGACAAGAGTATTGAAAGTTGTGTGTGAATTCTCATGGATTCGTATCAAGTGGACAAAATCTGTCATCAAGGTGACTACCGTAAATCCCCTTCCACTCCACCCTCCTCAGAATGAGAGGAATGATTCTTTTAAAAGTTGTAATTAATTTGTCTCGTAAATCGACCAGACTCTCATTTCAATTTTTACGTTACGTTTTACTACAGGACAGTAAAAATTAAAACTACCATCCTATCTGGCTACACAAAGTGAGGTGAGGTGGAGAGTGTGAAGAGAGTGTAGAAATGTAGAGAAGAAGAGGGGGTTACCATAATATTATTTCAATACTATCTTTTTTTCCGAACATGTATTTGAAGAGAGGGAGGGAGGAGGAGGGAGAGAAGAAACCTTCTTGGAGTTTGCCATACGCAGAAAAAAAATGTTTGGTAGAAACACATGTTCACTCCAGCACACAAACACACAACACTCACACACTGCAAACAAAGATAAATGAAAGCAGGTGTAGATTGTCTAAAGGATGAAGCTCCACACTCCCTCCCCAGCCCAGCCCAACACAATACAAAACACAATGCAGTACACACACACAATAAATTTAATTATCACATAAATTATTCTGAATATGCGTACAGTGAGGAAAAAAGATTAATCCAAAAGGACAGTCTCATCCTATCATCTCTCTCTTCACAAGTGCACCACAATTTTTTATTATTCCATCGAGTGGCTCGAACTCCATGGATCGAGTGGCTTCACACACACTCCATGTGTATGTTTGTCTGAACACACACACACACGAGTACATTTCTCTGCGTCTGTCTCTGTTTGCTTCCAGTTTGGTCTGGATGGCCTGGATAGAGAGAATATTCTTTGAAAATTCAACCCATGTCCTCACACTGCTCAGTCTCAATCATGCAATCCTCATATCACTCAATTTTTCAAAAAAAGAGAGAAAGAGAAGGAAAGAAAAAAGAATTGGGTCTATCAGGATACAAAGACAAAGGGAAACTCATCCACGTCATCATTATCCTGATGATCATGATGGTGAGCAGGCAGAGCACAGCTTTTGGCATTTATTATTTTATGTAAAGAGACACCTGTAATTCAAAAGAAGATGATGATGATGGTGAGGCTGGAGCTCATGCAAATAAAAATAAATAGGTACTAAAACAATACGACATCGTTCCTCCCCCGCCCCTCTCCTTTTCTTCTCAAATCTAGCCAAAAAAAGAATGCCAGTTTAAAACACACACATCCATCCTTGTATAATATTAAACTGACATCATCCGCATTCTGCCTGTTTCCACCGCCACCACAAAATAAAAGATCATCAATAAAAGTAAATGTAAACTTCCGTCCCCTCCCTCCCCTCACTAAGTCCATTGGACTAATGTCTTGCTTAGAGGAGTAAATTTGTGGAATAGTACTCACAACAACAAATATGCACGACTCTTGAAAAGGAGGCAAGTACGGATTTTGGCATGGCATGCAAAAATTAGGATTACATGTGTATATACGGAGTATCCAAGCCGACAGGATGTGGATCATCTTAACGATGTTTTTTGACTTGAGAACACCGTCAAGATAAATAATGAGTCATAGGCTTCGGACACATTTTTTTCAAGAAGAAAAAAATTTGCAAAGTTTCGCCCTCCATGAAGTCAGTTGAATATTATTCGAACATGGTAGTGTACAGAATGTGCAAAAAAGGAGAGAGAGAGAGTTAAATTTCAAAGGTACGTAATCTAGTCAAATGTAATAAGACTCAGCAATTGGATTTGAATTTCAAAAAAATGTGCAAAGCAATTGAAAAATGACATGCTCGAAAGGACACTAGTAAGAAGATGTCATATCCGTTTTGAATTTTTTAAAATGTAATTTTCTTCACGCAATTAGAATATTCTAGTCAACTAACAAAATAGTCAATGGGAGTTGCAATATAAGGATAAACCATAGCTATGTGGAGTGCAGAAAATATTCATTACTTCCCCATCAAATATTTCTGTGAAAATTCCTGGAATTATTATAATCACAGGAAAAACCTGGTTTCCTCATTTCCTCCTCTTCTCCACTGGAGAAGAGGAGGAATGAAAGATGTGCTGTGCACTTATTTGTCTCAATTTGAATTATACACGAATGATCCTTGGCTAGGGATATTAAAAGAAAAACCATGTACATGACAATCAAATCTCAATCCACCAAGTATGAAAATACCATGTCCCAAAATAATGGAGAAATGAAAGGGACAGAGAGCTTAGTTTTTAGAACCCAGTTTCTCCTCTCCATCCCAGTCTGAGTTACAAAACTCAAACTAAACTAATAAACAGGTTCATGTTTAGACCACATTAACTAACTGACAGGATTATTATTATTGCAAAAACTTTGTACACTGTGTACAGGGGAGTGGAGGGGAGTACAGTTTCTGATATTGTGGAGATTGTGAAGGGGGCCGAGATGAAGAGAGGAGAGAGTATGCACTTGCAGTCTCTCCCACTTTCTCCTCTGCCCTGCCTGATATTCTACTCAGTTTGAGGAGCCAGAGAGGAGGAGGGGAGGGGTTCTCCCCTCCCCTCTAAACTTTTCTGAGGACTCATGTACATAATCAATATGGAGCGGACCCCGTTCCGACCGACTCTACTCTATATATAATGAAAACGGTGTGTTGAGGTCGACTGTACATTTTCTAACCCCTTTCTACTTTCTCCTTGCCTCTCTCTCTGTCTCTCTCCGTGAACATCCAGATATTTTCGGAGAGAGAGGAGAGAGAGAGAGAAAGCGGGTAACATGGGGACGGAGTATTAGAGACAGGGCTGAAGTAAAGTGGAGCAGAAGGAACTAAAAGCTATGTAGTGTTGGGACAGACTGATTGTCTAGTTGTAGCTGGTGCTGGAAATGCAGAGAGAGGGAGAGTCGGAGGCAGAGTATTTATTCCATATACAGTAACTTGAACACTGACTGACAAGAACATTTGCCATCGCTAGAGGAAAATCGAAGTTGACAGTGATGCCACTCAAGAAAGCTTCACTCCAATGGATGTCCTACCTCCTTCCTCCGTACATCCACAGAGATCTAAATCTTCCTCATCTCTCCATGTGACTATGTATCTGCTGGATACTCCCAGTCACTCAACCAATAATATTATCATACATGCATGTGAAAATATCAAGTGATCTCATCTCCCAACACACCCGCCCTCCCCATTCTCTACCCAAACCAACCAACGATCCTCTTTCTATCATCTATAAGTCATCTTCTCCTTCCCTCCTCCACTTCTCCATATCTTACACTTTTTTCCATTTACAATATCCTTTTCCCCTCTCCTTGCCCTCCCCGCCCTTACCTACCTAATCTGGAACACCATGGAGGAGGCCGGGTCGGGACAGACAGACTCCGAGAAAGGAGGAGGGAGGGAAAACGATCGAAAAGAGTAAAAATGCAGAATCGTCCTCGTCCTCCACACACACACGCAAAACTTTACATACTAACTTTTTCATCCTCACCGTCAGCTCCCGAGACCCGGAGCAGCACCAGGAGGAAGATGAAGAGACCGGGGGTCTAAAGGAGGAGAAAGTTTTGAAGGAAATTTTTTTACGAGCTTCTCCCTTCCTCTATCCATGTTCCAGTGAGAGAGGATAGGGAAGGACGAGGAAGAAAACTTTTACCCTTTTACCTTTTTGAGTGATCCAGGAGGGAGGGAGGGAGATGGATTGTGTATTGTGTATTGAAGGCTATTTTATTCTCCCCTGACTTAATGTGAGTGCTTAAATTTTTTGGACAAAAAAATTACTTTATTATGTATCAATAATAAAGAGTGTGTGGGGGAGGAGGAGGAGGGAAAGTGAACGCTCTCCAGGGAGATGAAGAAGAGTCAAAACCCCAAAAATTTAATTTGTCCAAACTTTCCCTTCTACAGTTCTACACACACGCCACACACGCATCATGGATGTATGAGTAGAACCGGGAAGAAACAATATTACATTACATGACACCGCTGGAGTGGAATAAATGGGGCTACGATTAGAAATTAAACTTGACATGGGCAAAATCCAAAATTACTTTAGCCCCCATTACTCTCTCTGTAACTTCTCAACTTTGAATTATTTACTTTTTACAGCTCCCCCCAAAAAAACTCCAGCTCAAATGAAATGAAAGATCTAGGAAGGTTCAGAAGAGGAGGGAGGGAGGAAGGCTCAATTCTTATAAATTATGTAGAGTATAGTTTTCGAATATGCGTCTGTCTTACGAAAAATACACACACACTTTCCAAGTTTCGAAAACTGTGAACCGCATCTTCTCTACATATGTCCTGCACACTCCTCCTCTCACTCTGTTTTCTTTACATCGAAAATAAATGGAATGACAAGGCAATCCTGACAAAATACAAAGTCTTGTGAATGTCTCCCTCTCAAAGAGACACACTCAGAGCAACTCCTTTTTCTGGGATCGTGGGGAATGTCTTCAAGATGATTATATTTTCTGTGTCTCATTTAATCATCATCACCCATCTCTCTCTCTCTATTCCTCTCGGATGAAATAAGAAATATGTAGTATTAATACTGAAGAGACATTCCACAATTTAAAATGTTTTTCAAAATCTCTAATCCATCTTTCAAAATTAACTACACACACACACACCACTCGAATACAAACAAACTGTTGACATTCACACTAGTCTGTATGTAATAGCAGGAAAGGATACTAAATGACTCATCGCTGGAGTGGCTTGTCTATATAAAAATATTTGATACACAACACACAGTCTTAAAGAGGAGAAGAGAGAGTAATGAACATGAAAGTTGGTATCTCGTGTGTTGTGTGTTGTGTAGTACAGCTTTAGCCCCTCACTAATTGACTAATCTCACCCATCTTGTCCATGTGTTTTCCTAAGCTGTTTGGCCTACATCCTTTAAAAACATTCCTTCAACTCATCATGAGCATCTTATTAAACTGTTTCGTGTGTGTGTGTACATCGTCTCCATTACTCTCATCATATTATCCTGTCTTCCACCCCACCAAAAATCCTATCTCGCACAAACAACACACATCCATGTTGACATAACAGGTCCCAATGTTTGTGTGTTCTTTTGTAACAGGAATTATTTCCCCTCTCCCTCTCGTCTCCTCATGACTGACTGTGAGCTGTGAGGGGATGGACTTTTTTCCTTCCAATCCTCCTTATGAATTCACAACGAAAATAACGCACATTAATTTATTTATGTTCCCAACTCTCTAGCTACTCCCTCCACTCCTTCAATTGATGTAGCGACTGACTGATTAATTATCAATACTTTCCCCTCCCCTCCCCCTCCCTCCATACTTTTGACTGTTCCTGACAGCCAGGGAAAGTAAGTTGAGTGAGGGGGGGGGGGAACGGGAAAGTGCCTTTTGTATACATTTTTTAACCATACATTTCATCTTATCTTTGGAGTCGAGGACAAGAAAATGAAACAAAAGAGAGGGAGAGTCAAGACAAGAAGATAAGATTTTGGCCTGTGTGTTTGTGAATTCTTCCGAACTCTGATCGATCGATATTTTGGCTCGCGGAGCCGACGACTAAAAAAAGGAGGAAAAAAAGTTTAGCCGGTCTCAAAGAGCACACCATTCGTAGTAGTAGAATAGAGAGAGAGAGAGAGAGAGAGTAGGAGAAACCAAAGTAGCAGCCGGAGAAAACTTGACGTACATATACACGTTGTGTGTGTGTCTACCCGTCTTCCCCTCCCTCTTATTCCTTATCCTGATCATTAAAAATTAACTTTGAAACGAGGATTACAACAAGAAAGTTCACAGATTGTCAAGGATGAAATAAGCTGCTTAAGAGTATGTACATACAATATACCTAATATTATATTCCAAACTGACTGTCGTCCCCAGTAAAATTTTACAAGGAAGAGAGAGCGAGAGTTGGCCTACAAGCAAAAAATTTTGCATACAAGGAAAAATCCCAAAAATGAGGACAACAGGAGCATCAAGACTGGGAAAATGAAGGAGGAGGAAATCGAAAATCAAAATGGAAATTTAAGACTATGGACGACTACTTTCCCTAAGCCCTCACAATAGTCCTTCCCTCTAATACTCTTTTTTTTCTCTCTTCGGTTGAGTGAGTGTGGCTCTCTTTTATTTGCACACATCTGACTAAGACAAATCCAGTCCAAAATACTCCATGCTAATGTGTCAAGTTGAATAATTAATCAAGGCATAATAATGAACACAAGAGCAGTCCTCAATCCTAAATCTGAAGCCAGAAAACCCTGGCGATTGTTGAGCTGCCTCATTTTTTACTTGATCCATCCCCCGCCCTCAAACCTCTAATATTTCCCTCTCGCTAAATCCTACCACACACGTATGTACGCACACACATTACGAGTATGCCCATGAGGAGGATATTTGAAAGTAATAATTATTTAGATCCATGTAGCATTACGTGTAGAGAGGCAAGGGAGTGATGTATGGGGAATCTTATGTGGATAAAGGAGTGTGGAAGAAAGTTGTTGAAAGAAATGATTAAATTGATTTAGAAATGAAGTAGTAGTAATTTGTCAAATTTTTCAAACTTTAAATAGACAGACTATCTGGAGAGGAGAGGGGGAGGGGGAGGAGGAGGATAAGGAGAAACATGATGAGAAAGGAGGAGGCTGGTGAAAAACACAGTTTTTCCTCGAGCTCTTACACTCTCCTAAACTCGGAAGAGAGACAGAAAGAGAGTCGGAGTATAAAATGTAAGAAAGTTGGGGGGGGGGGGGGGAGAGTGGAATGTGATGAGTGCATAGGCTCCAGTCATGCAGTCCGAGTCTGTGTATAAGTGTGTGTGTCTGTGTGAGCAATGTCGGTAGACGGAGGGACGGAGCCGGGATGGGAGAATATAAAGTCAAAGGAAAAACCGGGTGGATCGGAATCAATACGAGGGAAGAAGGAAAGGGGCTGCCACGGTTTTCTCTCTCTTTCTCTCGCCCGAAACCAACGAAATATAGCGGCTGTAGCAAAAAGAGCCAGTAGCAGGAGAACATTCTCAAACTAGGACACACACACACACAGCACTGTACGGTAGTGAGAGAGAGAGCCAGTAGTAGTTGGCGTAGTAGGCAGTTGTAGCCGAAGAGTGAACGGAGAGTGGAAAACTTACACGGCATATTATACAAGGAGAAAATGTATATGGACGGAGAGTTGTACGTTTCGTACATACAGCATAAAATAAGCCCTTCTCCTTGAATCTTATACTCGGCTTCAGTTCTTGGAAAAACGTGCAAAAAAAATACATCCCGCACTCCATTTCCAAGGCAAAAGAGGACAATTCACTGCACTACCGCACCATGGCTGAGAACCCATGCACTCTCAAAAACTCTCCTCCTCCATCCTTCCTCACTCTCCTCTTCTTCTTCTTCTATCTTTTCCCATCTCCAACTTCCCATACCAAGGAGACACGGAGACACGCAGGGAGAAAAGAGAGCCGGTCGAAACAAACTACCACCGTCTCCATTTCGGAGAGAAATTCAATCTCCAGCCAAGCCTCCTCTTCACACCCCCCAAACAAAAAGGAAAGGAGACAGAGAAAATGTGTCTAATCTTTAGCACGTCCTCATATTAGGAGAAATGTGAGGGGGAGAAATTTCTTTTGAGAACCCTGGAGAAAAGGGAGAGAAAGGGGGAGGGAGAGAGAGATAGTCTCATAAAAAATCGGATGAATGCCGGCCGGGAAATCCTACACATATTGTCCGACTGTCAACCTTGTGTATGACCATCGGAAGGAGAAAAAGTTTTCCCAAGGAGAAAGGGGAGAAAAGGATGGAGGAGAAACTCAGTGGAAAATCCCCATCCTTTTGAATTTAAATATTGACTATAAATATAAATGAATAGAAAAAATGTTGACTGGATGGCCGAGGCCGGGGAAAGAAATGGAGAGAAAAATATTTTTTTTAAAGGGAAAAAATAACGTGAGGAAATAAGAGCTGAAAATCATCATCATTATGGTATGGTGGGACGGTTATGGTGGATAAGGGGAAACTCGAGTTTTGCTGTCCCTCTTGTCAACTATTAGAGCCACTGCTAGTATTATACGAGCATATCCATACGTTTCCATAAACGTGAGACACACACATACAGTAGAGAGAGAGAGAGCCTCTTCTATTTTTTGTTGACGTCCAAAGTGCTGCTACAACAACTACAACTACTGTTATAAGCTATTTGAAGCTACAAACATGACGATTTACTTGAAACTTGAGCAATTTGAGTCTGTTTGAACTTTGAAGGATTGAGGTTAGAGGTTCTTCCAGAGAGAGAGAGAGAGAGTTTATCTATATCCACACACACCGTACAATGAAGAGAGAGGGGGTAAGGGCCATTTGATTATATGGATAGAATTGTGTAGTGTGTGTGGTGCTGTCCTCCGTTCCTTGTCATTATATAAATAAAGCTAGTCATCCAGTCCAGGTCTCTCTCTCTTTTCCACCAGTTTTTGCTCATGGTCGACTGAACAAAAGGAAACCCCACTTATATCCATACTCCTCCTCCCTATCCCCTCATACTAGACACACACACACTGAGGTACCTACACACCAACGTGTGTGTGTACTCTCCACGTACGTTTACCTAGCCATGAAACATTTCATTAATGCAAATATATTTCAGTCACTTTGGACAAAACCTACTTTTTTTTATTGGCAGACAGCGGAGCCATAGCACCTACTCTCTCTCTTTCTCTTATAATCCTCTTCCTCATATGTGTTGTCATATACTCGTTTGTGTGTGTGTAAAGGGGGGAATATATAACTCCTGTCCCCCCTTTTCCCCCATCAATAATATTTATCATAATATTTTTCCTATCCATAATATTCCTAGTCCGACTCGTCTGTGTAACCCTCTTTTCCTACGTAGTTGCGTGCTCCCTGCGTGTCATTCTAAACAGCCCAAACGGTTTTTTTTCAAAATACACAAACGCACACTCACTCACACACATCTGCATACACTGTCAAAAGATACACAAACACTGAGTGTATGTGAGTGTGTGCCTGTATTGATGTTTTTTCCCCACATTTCCCCATACACCTCCACTGACATATGTATTGGTGTGTGTGTGTGTGTGAGGGTAGAACAAAAAGAGCAATTGCATAGTTTATATATTTAGAAGCCGTGTTGAATAGACTAGGAGAGTGGACAAGAGAGGGAAAGAGGTAATTTTTTTTGGCTATCCTTTTTCGCCCTTACCGTTATTATCGTTAATTCCACAGCAACATGATAGTCCGTCAATTTTGAGAGACACAACAAGGCTTCTCTTCCCCTGTACACCTTGTTTCTATTGTGAGTGTGAGTTATATCTATTTTTTATAATAGCCCCGACGTCGCCCTACTGTAATAATCCAATTTTTTAGGCACGATTTTCCAACTTTTCCCCCCTTTTTTCCTTCCTTCCTTCTTCCCTTGTGTGTTGTGTCGTGGGAGAAACACACACGGCGTTTTCTAAATTCCTTTTCTCATGAAAGATGGAATCCAAATTTGGGGGAAATGGCAAATCGAGGAGAGAATAAGATTTAATTCTGCAATCAGATGTGGATCCTTTCACAGATCTTCCTCCTATTAGAAAATAGTAAGAGGATAGCGAGAGAAAAGAGAAAGAAAGACGACAGCCACGATCGATTTTTTTCCTCTTCTTTTCTCCTTGTGTTGTTTTTTTTATATTATTATTTTTCTCTCGCTCACTTCTTCTCTCCTTCTTCCTCTGCTTTCTCCTTCTCTCCTCCTCCCTCCTTCTTGGCTCTTGTTCTCCTCCCCTGAAGAAGACTCAGAGAGACTTTCTCCTTCTTTCTTTGAAATGCTCCAGCCGTATCCTTGTCTTCCCTTTTCGTTTCTCATATATCCTCAACTGTGGAGCTCACAATATGACGGGCAGGCAGAGACTCGGTGGAGAGATGGTGCATAACAAAATAACGTATGCTCGGCAATACAAAGCCCCAAATGCAATACAATATATACTTTTCCTCTCCGATGATTATCTTGTCAACGGGAGATGACGAGTTGAAATTCAAAACAACCCTCCTCACACACACTCACCAAAAATATCTACTTCTCAACACTCAATTGATGAGCCACAATTATGGATTCTTCAACAATGTTTTTAAAATCTCCTATTTTGATGATGATGATTCTTTTCTGAAGAGAAGATGACAGGGAAAAACAAAAAAACTTGCCGGTCGGTATATTTAATCAAAGATGAATCAAAAGTAAGAGCACGAAAAGACACTTCACAATTTCCTTCTTCTTCTTCTCTACTTCCTCTTTTATCTCTCTTATTGTGTTGACTCCTTTTTTCCTTTCTGTCAAGGATTTTTTTGTGCAAAAAACTCCAAGGCAAACAAACAATTGGATTGTTGTTTCAACTTTCTCTCTCTTCCGAAAAAGACTCAGCTAAAAAACACACACACTCCCCGGCTACAGCTCCCAAAAATGAGGAAATTTCACATTAGAGGGAAAATATTTTTCCTTATTTTTCGAGAAAACAAAATATTCTTCCCCCCGTCAACTAAACTCAACCAAAAGTGAATAATTAAAAGAGGATGGAGATATCAAAGAGGAATAACTGCAATTAGTTGATGTTATCGAGGTCGGATTCAGATTCGGATCTCCAGGAACTGTCATGAAGATCAAAAAGTGTGGTCAAGATGCAAGGCAGAAATTACAATATTACTTCGGGCGACTGTAGATTTGTGAACAACAGGGAATTTCCAGAATAATCTGGAAATATTTTTTTGTGGAACAAATTCCTCAAGTCACTTGATTCCTTTCAAATTTTCACTCATAAACTTGCACTCGGAAGAAAATGAAAAAGTTTTTTCTTTTCGTCGTCGGTTAAATGGGGGGGAGAGAAAAGCTGGTTTTTTGGTGGTGGAGAAATGAATCCACTCCCCAATTGTCTTTCTCTCCGAAGACGAGGAAAAAAAGAGGCTAATCAAACCAGCCGGTCCGGAGAAACTAATGAAATGGAGAACTCTGTGTCCGTGAAATACGGAGTAATTTTCAAGTTATAACTGTGCACACATTTTTCGGGGGGATGAAAAAGAAAAAAAACTAATTATGATTTTTGGAGGAGAGAGAGAAGAAGAATTAATTTCAGTTTTTATTTCTCCTTTTTTTGTGTCCTGTAGACTTTTTTCTCTCTCGAGAAATGTTCTCTCTCTGGCTGTGTGTGTAAGTGGATGGTGGGAGCCGACGGAGCGTCAGTAAATTGCGACTTCCGAGTCTGCCTGTAAATCGGAAAAGAGAAACTCGCACGGGAGCTTCGAAGCCACGAAATAAGGGTGAGAGTGTGTGGTGGGTGAGTGAGAACTTGGGAGAGAGAAAGAAAAGTAGGGGGGAGTTGCACTAGAAAGTAGTAGAAGTGAAGGCTTTGCTCGGCGGCAGGCAGTTGTCATACGAAAAGGGAAAAAGACGAGAGAAAGAGGGAGAGAGTGTGTATGTGTGTGTGTGTAAAAGAGAGAGAAAACTTGGAGCCTTTCCTTGCAATATTCCCTTGCCCCTGCACAAAATGTCGAGATATTTTCAGTGTGGATTTTCCTCTGAAATCAATCTGCGCTAACATCCGTTGCGCGAAACTCAGCCGCAGCCACGAACACACACACACCGAGAGAGAGAAAGCAAGAGAGAAAGGGAAAGAGAAAGAGAGGAGAGAGCAGGCGAACCAACGAACGAACCGAACTCGCTCCCGAAACTCCGAACGGAACGTAATGCTGGTGGATTGCAGCCTTTGATTTGCCTCCTTCCTCCTTCTATCTTTTCCCATGTCATGCCTTCTCCAATGCACCAATGGACTTGGCCAGACAGCAGCCAAAACACCAAAGTCCAAATCTGTCTTCCACCAAATTTCAACACTATACTTCCACTATAAGCCTCCCTCCCCCCACATTTGTACACTCTGCATTGTACCTCCACAACACACACACATGTAATCTCTATACGAGCCCCATAGACTACAGTGGAGACTGTCTGGCTGCTCTGATGCTGCTGGGCTTTGAGCCTTGAACCAAGTTCACATTACACACACACACATTGCACCATTTTTACATACTCCTAGCATACTAGCTCCTATTCAAAGGCGACCAGAGGGTGCTCCACACTTTCCCCCCAAATTAGGTACTTTATTCTAGAGAGAGGAAACCCTTTTAAAATTCTGCGAAAATCCTCCACTCAAATTTTTCACTATCAATTTTTATACTCAAATGACACTTACTTTCTTATATCTACATCGACAAGTACTTTTTCAAATTTGAATATCATTTCAAATTTTTAAACATCTGAGGACATATCAAGGTCTCCGCTAATGGCTGATACTTTTAAAAATTTGAATGAAATTTTTTAAAAAATGTCACCCACATTATAACGTCCGTTCAAGGAAAGTTGAAAGATTTTTGTGGTAAAAAATCGAGATGCACCCTTTGAAAAATCATAATAATACAAAGCCATACTTTCTCCGCTGCCTTTTTCCTTTCCCTCTCTTTTCCCACTCGGATGCCAATTTGAAAACTCCGCAAGTCTCCACAGACAAGAGACCTAGAGACGTAGGATTTTATCTCGACTACACACACAGACACACAGGGAGAGAGAAATGAACCCAGAGAAATTACATAGTACATGGAATGTTGGCGAGAGTAGCGAAGAGAGAGAAAAAGCTTCATCTCAAGTCCTGTGCCTTCTAGCCTTTATCATGACATACCGCCTCCTCCCTCATTTCAAGTCAAGAGAGAGAGCAGAGACAGAGACACTGCAACTTCAATCTGGATAAGAATTCTCTAGTAGTAGTCGTAGTGAGGTTCAAGCTGAAATTGAGACTGAAAGCAACTTTGTGCATCTGCCTTTGGGCACACACATTCACATGTACACACATACACACAACCAAAATGCATAATACTCCACACACACACACTCACACATTCTACACAGACGGCGAAATACTGGAAAAGAATTGACTGTGTAACTGCCCTACCTCCACAGTGGCGCTTATGGTCAAAGTCCATCGTAGTACAAAATGGGACAAGAGAGAACGAGAAACGGAGCAACAAATCATCAAAACCAAATTGCTTATTCCTCATTACTGTGTGTGTGTGTAAGAGAGTGTGGGTCGAGAAATAGAAGACTTCCAGACTTCTGCTCCTCCAAGGACATAGCCGCTTGAAATCTGTCTTTCTACTCCTAAACTCTGCATGCACATTCCCAAGGTTAGAACGTAGCAAAATCGAATAGAATTATCATTACAGGAGTGTGACAGACGGTCACCTGTACTCAACACACACACGCACGTATGTACAAGTTAGGAGTAGGCTGAACAAGACACAAAACAGTGGAGGAAACATATGGGCAGCGTCTTGTCCATGTTTAGACACACATTGGCCAATATATTCACCTACTTGGAGTCCACAGAGAGCGAGAGAATGGAGAAACTTATACAACTAATAAAACAATGCTTGAGAGTTACCTGAAGAGAGGGGGGAGTAACTCTCCATACATAAATATTTGATAGAGGAGGACTGGGTTTGTGTCTGTGTGTCTGGAGCTTGAATGGACAGACGGACGGTAGAGTCGGCCATGGCATCAGCCCCGATGTAATGCAATAGTAATATTATTCTCAACCTCCACAATTACAAGTCAACTCTCTCTCTCCCTCTTCCTCTCTTCCAATGTGTGTGTGTGTGTCTCTTGTGTCTCTCTGCCTATTCTAATAACATTTGCTGCCCTCGGTTTCTCTAATCAATTACCTAATGTCCCTGAGGTTACAGACCTTTTATTCGCCTCCTTCTCGTTGTAGCTTGGGTAGTTTTGGGGGTAAAGAGGAGGGGAAGAAAGTGGAAAACCAAAAAAGCCAGGGAAAACTCGGTCTACATTTCTGGCCCAACGTTGTTAGACAACATTAACTTTAATTTTAATGGTACATACATGTATAGCCAACCTTTCAATTCCATACACTCTCCCCACCGGCACAACCACGACAGTGTGTGTGTGCATAGCACAAATAATCACATAGGTATTTCCTACTCAGGTAGGAAAGATGTATATAAGAGAGAATTGCAAGCAGGAGGGAAATCAAGTGAAACTTTTACTCCCATTTTCTCCAACTGTTTTACTTAAATAATCTATCATGTCGTTTTAAAATCCCATAGCACACACGCTCTCCCTCTCCCTCTCTCTCTCTCTATGTTAATATATTCGAAAGATACGTGGATAGATATACATTGTGGACCACCGAACTACTACATCAAGCTATTTTATATTGACAAGATGTTTCCATTACTTTTAGAACCCCCGAGTATCGATTGAATTTTTGAAATTAAAGGCAATTCCCTTGTCGTCATTAAAAATCCTCCGTCCTCCTCTTCTCCCCCCCCCCCCCATCTACAAAGTGTAGTTGTGGTGTCCTACACACACACACTTATAAGTTATAACACAACACTCCTAACGTAATGTACCCAACAGCATCGGTGTATGAAGGAAGAGTGAACATGTGACAGACTGTATATACATGTAAAAGTGGACAAAGTTGACTCGAAACCTGGAGGAACCGAAACACACACACATACACATCCTCCTCACCACCACCACTCCCGAATCGGAGAGGAAACCTAAACAGTTACACTGTGGGGAATTACTTAAACATTATAGCAATCCCCATAAATTTCCCTTTAGCCAGGAAATATACATATGGAGAGAGAGAGAGAGAGTACTCCCTTCCCATCCATACCAGATCCGTCCACCGCACTCATTTTTTAATTCATGGACGGAGAAGGATTGGGACACATTTTGGAGAAGTCTCCCTCCGAATTATCCTCCACTTCATTGTGACGTTCGTCCTACCGGAGTCGTTCTCAGAGTTATTTTTTGGAATACAATTTCAGGTTAAATATACTCTCGCTATAGATTTGTGACAAATTTGTTTTTCAATTCAAATAAAAATTCTCGAACATCGTGTCGGTTTTTAACTGGATTTTTGATGCAAAAAGACATTCCTGGTTTCATTATTTTCCTCAATAAATTTTCTTTAGTGATTAAATTGAGATAAAAAAATATAGAAACAAATAATGACTCTTTTGCTTAATGAAGCGATTAAAGCCTGGACTGGTCATACTCTCTTTTCGAAATTAGCCTCGCTAAGAAGGAGAGCCCGCATAGTTCTTTCGGGGGAGGGGGACCATCATGGTATTAGATTGGAATTCGAGGGAGCGGGAGAAATAGAGAGAAATGAATAGGGAAAAGAATTGAATAATCGATTTGAGCCGAGCCTTCCAAACCGGCATTCTGACTGTACAGGTAAATGGAGTAAATATAGGGAGGGTAATGAAGGAAGAATGCTCCGCTCTCCCGCACTATGACTCTTGCCACCCTCCCCCTCCTCCTCATCAGGGAAAAGGAGGAGTGAAGGGGAAGGGAAAGCAGAGCAAGTCAAGCTGAAGCTACGACAGGCAGACAAGCAGGGCAGGAAAGAGAAAGAGAGACAAAGTTTGTCTCGAAAAATAAGTTGCGAAAGACATTTTTGACTATGTAGATAACCACATAGACTCGGTTTAAGTACAAATTGATGTTCAATTCCAATCCTGTCCATAAAGTCTGTCTAACTGCTAAGTTAAGTGTTTGAACTTTCAGTCTCTCTCTCTTCCTATCCCCCACACACAGACACACACACACACTTCCCTCAACTATCATCCCTATAAATTTATCAGGTTTACACACAAAAACGTACATTATAAAAAGGGGTCTATCCACCCCGGAGATAATGTGAAAGTGTATATCGTACAAGGGGAGAAATATGCAGGGGAAAGGGAAAGAGGAAAAAGAAAGTAGAACAAAAACGAAAGAGGTATAGCCTTTCTCCTCTTACGTACTAGTCTCTCTCTTGTAGTAGGGAAAAGGCTGGGAAACCCCGAATAAAACTCCTGTCAGTCACTTAAACTCTGTGTGTGTGCCTACACATGTACTTTCTCATTCAACCCGGCCCACAGCAGCATATGTGGGTAGTCAGCCTCCTAGATAGTATTAATAATAATAACACACGTCTAGTTTGAACCTCCAGAAAATTGATGTGAATTCTCCTATACTGCATGTGGAAGTACGAGAGTGTATACAAGTAACTATCACAACACGCAACGTGCTCTCTCGCTTTCTCTCCATAAAACTGTGTATTGTCAAGAAAATACTTTCTCTATCTTATTCTTATTTGCTCTTACCATCCTCTCTCTTACCTCTTTAGCTTGTAATACCCCTATCTTCAATTGAAATTCAGGAATGTATGTGAAAAGGAGTTTGGGCTAGATTAGAAAATGCTCTTGTTGTGTGTGGATGGGGATACGTGTGTGTGATACATACCCCATTAAATCTATAGTGAGGGTCATGTTGCAATGTATTTTCTTTCTTTTCTGTGTGTATATCCAGGGAAAAGGTATAAAAGGAGAGGAGGAGGAGGCTCTTTCCCATCCCCGGTCTCACACCGCCGTCAGTCAAAATCCAAACAAGAAAAGGAAAAGGAGAATTGTACACATTATAAAATATTATACAGAGAATATTACTAACCTCCTCCTCCTCCTCCCATTCTACTCGGCTGTAGAGCAAAGTTTGCTCGAGTATTTTATACACTAGCGCATAAAATCGCGTGCAAACACTTTACCTTTAACATACCTGCCCTCCAAATTCACAACTCGTCCCTACTTTCTTCACAATGCTAAGTCTTCCCGAGAACATTAATAAAAGCCTTCTTAGATAGACTCTACTATTTTTCTTGTTCTCCTCACAATCCTCCTCCTCTTACTTGTCCTGCTTCAACTCCCATTCTCCAACTTTTTCCTTTCCATACACACACACGTACCGAATATTAGTTAACAACTATGTAACCCTCCAACAATTCTCTCTCTCTATTATCATCACCAATTATTACTACTGTTGCTCTTCCTCCTGTCCTACCCACCTTTTATTCCTGTAGACACCCCTCCCTTCTCCTCCAACTCTATCGTCAATTTCGAGTGCTGTGAATCACCTTGTCGGGACATGGCACACACAAGCTTTTGGGAGAAATTCAATATTTTCTCCTCTTTTATTTCTACCACAATTCCTCCCTGTCAAACAACTTTCTGCCCTATCTCTATTTATTCTTGTCTCTCCTCATATACTTTCCCCTCATTGCTGACTCCAATTACTAATGCCACTACCACCTCCTCACAAGCACACTTTCTCCCTTACACACACAGTCGCTCCACTTTCTCCCTTATTTCTCCATCACGAACAGAGCAACTTTGGCTTATCTGGAATCTAGACAGTCCCGTGTACACACACTCGTCCATCAGACAATCTTACATTATCTCTCTCTCCTCGACAAAACAAAAAATTAGAACATTATTTCAACAAACCCTCCTCCCCTCACCGTGTCAACTCCCTCCCTTCTGCCCCTATTGATTTTCCAATCAATTTATCTAATCCCTCTCTATTTAAAATCCTTTTAATTATTTACCCAAACCCTGCATCATCACTTGTAATCTTTTAGACAAAATATGCATATAGCCTAATCTCCAAAATAATGATTTGTGTGACTGAGTGTGGGGAAAGGAGATTTTGATAAAAATGAGAGAGTTAGAGAGAGAGAAATCCTCATTCAAAATTTAGACCTTGATGGTAAAAGGCGGTTTGAGTCTCCCTAATAATAATATTCAACGTTTTTATCTTGAGACTCAAGGAGAGACGAGAAAAGAGAGAGGGATAACTGTGGAATATGATGGAGGATCTACAATTTCAATTGTATCATTAAATATTATTATGATGTGTGTGTGTGTTTGAGTGAGTGGCGTAGGATCGAAATAGGAGAGTACAGTATTAACCTATAAACTTTAGCTGACTACTGTTAGCTGGGAAACCATGATGCTAGTATCTATCCTGACATGATAATGATAATGGTTGATGATTAAATATTATAAGGTTCAAGTCAAGTGAGGGAGAGGGGAGGGGAGTGAGGAAGAATGAGCTGTGCAATTTGTTAACTAATTAAAGGGAGAGTTAAGCGTGCAGACGGAATCCATAACTCTCTTTATGCTTACATTTGAGTGTGTGTGTGTGTGTGCCATGTTATGTAAGTGATATGAGAGGAAAACTATGACTATCCACGTTCCCTTTTGAACCCTCCATATATTATCATTACACAGTAGACGATATGTCTTCCTCTCCCTCTCATGTGGCTCATAGTGTGATTTAACGAACGCTAATCTAAGGTGAAATTGGTTTTGTTAATGTTTAGAAATAGGAATACAAATTAAATGAGCCCCCCTCCTCTCTGTCTCTCTATTTCTATTTCGTTGGTGGAGATATCCACATCACACAACAACACAGAGGGACTTTTGTCAGAAGACAGACAGCATGTGTTCCCTGCTTACAGTATTATTATTATTCCAGCATATTAGCAGAGTCGAGAGAGAAGAGTGACTGGGTCCGTGGAGTATAAAATAATATTGAAGAGAGAGAGAGAGAGAGAAAGAGGAGGGGAGGAGGTGGAACGCCATTGCTATTTCAAATAGCAGGTCTTGCAAGACTGAGCACATTATTACCTACGCACGTATCGCATCACATAACCCAATTTATTAATCTACCCCAAGTCTTCGTCTCGTTTCCCCTCCTCCTAAATATTATGTATAGTTATAAGTATTGTGTGTGAGGGAATGTAAGAGTCTTAAACCCGAGTTAAAATCAGGAGCCATGACCCATTGGGTTTTTATACGTGTAAGCCTTCCCGACTGTGTATGTACGCACCGAAAATTTCCATTGCGGAAAATCCTTCTTGGTTGAATTTATGTAAATCTTGATGGGGGGACAGAGAGAGGGAGAGAGAGGGCCGTAAATAGGAGATATGAGATTCCATCCTCCTGTTTGGCCTGTTGTGAGAACACGAGGATTATTAATACAGAACAATCATCATAATATACACTATCAACCACCACATGGTCCACTCACTTTTAACTGCTCCCTCCATTATTGTCATACATAAGAAATACATTGTATCCACAACAAAACCCCAAACAACGGACGCTCAACCGAACCGAACCGAATAATAACCCTCCTTTTGGTTACCCATTAATGAGGACATGTGGTGTTCAGAGTGTGTGTACAAAGAGAGAGAGAGTGGACAATGTAGATTCAAATTAAGTCATTTTAACCGGAATTCTCCCGACCACTTAGTATGTATGGAGAATGTATGGGAATAAACTAAATATATTTAAATCGGAGGCCCATAACAAATACTTTCTCGGGAGAAGAAGGAAACAACAAGCCACAGTGGACGAATAAAAACCGTTTCGAGCGGGAGAAAACGTCCGTTGGATCCAGACTTCTCCGGTATCTACTTTTTTGAGATGTACCCATGGAGAAAGGCGGCCATTCCCATTTTTTCTCAAATCCCAAATCCCTTCTATTAAACGAGGAGGAGACGGAGAGGAGACCGTCCACCATCGCCAACTCACTTCCATTTTTCATGTGATGGCCTTTTTTTCCCTGGATCAACTCTCCGAGTCCATTGGTTGGAGTGTGTGTGTTTGTGTGGATTGGTTCAAAATTGGGAGGGAAATGTCCATTATTTTCCCCTCATTTTCTCTAAATTTTTAATCCTTAATTCAACTGCAGTGAGAAACGTAACGGGGTATCAATAATCCAATCTTCTCCCTCCATTCTATTCTATTCAATGCTGGAATTTGAATATCTAGTCTACGTTCCTTTACATTTGCCACACAAACACACCCGACTTTTACTTTTGCACGACATTCCCCTCTTTTGTCAATCCTATCTAAAAAATTCGATTTTGTGTTAAAATCTTGACCATCACCCTCTGCCACGCTTCTGGTGAATCAATCAAGTGGGTTGGAAATATTTTCAGAAACTGCAGTTTAAAATAAACTTAATAATAGGAAGATTGCAAGGAAGAGAAAATTATTTTATATGTAAAGTTTATCCTTGTATTTGTGGATGGGGAACTTTTTTGTTCAGCCCGTGACATGCACACGAAGTGAAAAGGAGACTCATTCAAAATTTATAGAAAGAGAGAGAGAGAGAGAGGGGGGAAAGGGAAAAGAGTTCTATAAATAGATGAGACACAATTTGTTATACTTTCTTCAAATCAATTCTGGCTGTATTTTTCAATTTACGTTTCTTAAAACCATGTTATTCCTCCCCCTCTCCACGCAATCAAAATCATACTCGCACGCAATGAGGACTACATGCACTTTTCATAATATGTGTACTTGAATTATGTCACCCACACGCAATCCAGCCATCTTGAAATTATTTTCTTTGACTAATTATTATGATTTAATTCTTCTTCTTTCCAGAGAGAAAGTCACAAAATATTTTCCAAATTTGAGGTGAAAGTGAGAAACCCCCCAAATATTATTAACGTTCTCTTATATCCTAATGGCTGTAAAGTCACTTTAATTCTCAATTTTTTTGACACACATTAACCATTGGAGGTATGCAACCCTCCAAGCCTCCCAAAAAATACACAGATGTATTGTAACGGTGGTGGGCTCATTTAGTAAATAGATATCCCAGTCTAACACAATTTGGGATCATACATCATGTAATAGAGAAGATACATGTGCTTTATGCTTGTGTAATGTGGATTGTGATGCATGAGGCAGAGAGAGAGAGAAAAGGAGAGAGAGAAGCTAAATTTGGATTTCGCCCACCAAATTCACAGCGTTTGTTACTTTGATTGATGACTGCAATCAACTTGTGTTATTAATCTTGGTATAAATAGGGGGAGCGGAAGGAAAATGAGTTTTTGAAAATCCTCATCATTAATGATATGAGGGTAACCATCAAAAGCGATGGTTTTATGTTCATAATTCATCTTTACATGTTTGGAACACATTTTCACGAGAAAAAAAAAGTTGTACAACAATTTTTCTTAAAAAATGCAAGGTAGATAAAAGAAAAGTCCATATGGGAAATACCTGTGCCAATCCAAATACTCGGGACAATAGAGGATGAAGAGAAGACAGAGTCTGTCAATCTTTTGGAATTTTTCAAGAACGTTAATGTGTTGGGTACAATGAGTTACACCTCCTTCGCATTTACATCACCATCACCACCACATGTTTCATAAAACAGTTTGCTGCCAATTATTTTTTTCAAAAGAGAGTTAAAGAGTTTCAATGAATGGATTGGACCTAAAAATAAATTAGGGAAAAAAATCCTCTCTTCCCTTCTATTATTAGGTGACAGTGAGAACGAGTAAAGAGAGAAAAGAGAGTGTGTGTGTGTGTCTGGAAGCAGGTTCTTCCATATAAATTGTGAGAAGGTTGACATGTACTTAATTGAGGAAATGTGGATGTAAAATTTAAGGTACATTTTTATGACGAGTCTCCAGTCTCTCTCCTTTTTTTTATTCCCTGTCACAAGTCAAATTAATACTTTGGAAGGACCAAAAATATTTGTGTATGACATGCATACACATTCATAATCTCTTGGCTATGTGTGTGTGTGTACAATTGACGCATGTGATACGTGACTCAGCAAAAAAAGAACCGTTGCACTCTCAAAACATGCTAAATAAAGTCCATCATTTAATAATACCAAGAGAGAGAGAGGGATGCATATGCACAGCCTGTACTTTTGTGTGAAAGTGAACCATCTGAATATCACTCGTTGACTTGCTGCTCTCTCTCCACACAACCTTCTCCATTTTGTATGGAGCGTAAAATGAGTGGATGGGCATGGAGACCCCTTTTGAAAAATTAAAATAATCAATTTACAATTAAAATCCTCATTTTTGTCCCTCACATGCAATGAATACCTGGAACGTCCAATTTCTCTCTCTCTCTCTACGATGTACATAGAATATTGGTGAGACGATGACGATCATAGAATTTTTATGGACATCATAAACCTTGCTCTCTCACTCCTTCACTGATGACTAATAAAGTATAAATTGACGATTAAAAAAATAACTATACGCTATCGATTTTAATGGCTAGAGAGAGAGAGCGAGAGAGGGAGAGCCATTAATTCTAATATTACAAATTCTAAATGGAAATTTGTATGACTTTGCTCGGGGTGGAAAAGTAAACAAGAGTTGGGATGAGTTTTCGTAACAATATATTAGAGTTTATCTAATATTGACGTGGGTATAGGAGGCTATGTGAACATACATAGTAGTGGATAGGGTGATATTAAAGTTTTGGTGAAATCCGTTTCTCCGTAATTTCCACTGGTGAGGCCAACTCTTGGCCCAACCTACACAAATGCCCGTACATTAGAATGACGAGGGTGACGATGGTGCAGGAGATAGAGAAGTGACAAGGCAAGATAGACGGAAGAGGAGGAGGGACGGACCGAGAGTTTATGGCACCGTGGAACTCGGCACACACACACACACACTCTCACTCACTACTACCCGAAATCATTTGCCTGTTGGATGTCTTACAAGAAAAGACATCATCACAAGAGGCAGGGAGGCAGAGGGAAAAGGAAAGAGTGAGAGATGGAAGTTTGTTGCAGAGAGAAGCCTTGTGAGAAACTTGTCTTGTCTTGTACAACTATTTTGGATCCATGTACTCCCCAAAAACAGATCCAAATGACGTTCACCTCTCCCTATCTCTCTGACATCCATCTCAGTCCCTCTCTCTCATCTTCCATCCTCCTCTTCTTCTTCTTCTGATGCAGGAGGAATAGCATGCACTCTCCGTGTGTCATTTTTTTCCTTCTTCCTTCCTTTCCCATTGCAGTTTCAATTTCCCTTTATCCCGTCCCCACAGGCACTGTCTCTCTCAAAATTTCCGAATTGCTCTCCCGTCTCCCAGTCCCTGGGCCAACTTTCCAAAAAACTTGAATAATAAATGCATCTCAAAGATGTGTACGCGTGGCTTAATTAAAATTTAATATTTTTCAACACTGCCACTTAACTCCGAGGACGGAGCAGAGGAGGAGGCCATGCTCAGGGTTTGAAAATAGCTAAATAGAAACCGACATCATAAAAATTCTTTTACTCTTTTACTCACACACACTCTTACCCAGAGAGAGGGAAAGAGGGAGAGAAAGAAAACCGCAGCATGTCAGCCGTCATTGCAATGACCAATGACATCATACTTTGTTTCAGAAAGCCGGCCTCCTCTCACCAAAAAATCCTGATGGAATACAAATACTCGTATCACACACACATCCATACAGAATAAAGAGAGGCTTTCAGAATAAAAAAGAGAAAAACCTCAAGACATGAGTGTGTAACCTTTGATCTTTACCCATCATCAAAATTTTTTTTGCAAACTGCTAATTGTCCTCTCAAAATGGTGGGCAAAATGGGATCAAAGTTAAATAGTGAAGACTCACCAAATACTTTGAAACATCTTAATCCTCCCAACTCACCATTCTTTCATGAAGAAACGTAATCAATACAGAAATTATCCTACCGCACAATATGACTCTCAACATTTCATACAAAAAACACGTATCCCTGTCCAGCCAATGAGCGGCCACTTTTTTTCTACACACTATTTTTTAAGCCTGACTTGACAGGGCTGTAAGTAGCCCGAAAGCTGTCCACATTTATTTTTTCCCCTTCCAGCGTGGAACACTCTCGTTTTTTTGCTGCTGCTGCAGTGGTTAGCAATTTTTTTGTCTCATAATTTTGACAGCTTTACTTCCAACACACACACAGAGGAAGGGAGGGAAAGTGGGGAGAGGAGAGGGGAATGTGTGAAACGTCATAATATTGCAGCAAGTTTATCGCATTTTACCTTGGCATACAAAGTGGGTGTCTCACACACACTCAGCACTCAACTGGAGAACATATGGCAATAGCGGAAATTCTACACAGGCACACGTAGTGCTGTGTGTGTGTGTGGTATAGTTGAGATTATGCATTCTACACTCCACGATGGGAAGGAATGAAGGAGAAAATACAAGGAAAATAAAATATCATTACCAAGTTGTGTAGTGGAGTGCTGGAGAAAATTGTCAAAAGAGTCTGGAGAACGACGTCGAAGACACACACAATATACACACAAGTTGCTGTAGGCCGTGGGCTTATCGCTTTCCCCTCAATGCTGCCTCTCTCTCGTATGTACAGCTCCACGGAAATGATGCACAAACAGAAAGGGCTACACAAAGACGCACGCACACACTCAGAGAGGGAAAAGCCTCACAATTTTCAAACAAGACACTTCTATTACCCCTCCTTATAGTCTCGACAATTTTTTTGTGCCCACTCGAAGAACAGGGAAGGGAGAGAGAGAGAGAGAAAGTTGAAATGGGAAATTCAAAAGACTTTTTCAAAAATAGATAAACGGCTCCCTCCTTTTTTCCCTCCTGCGAGCAAAAGAGAGAGGGAGGAGGAGAAAAAAATAACAGAGAAAAGAAATGAAAGTTTGCTCACTCGTACAAATTGTTTGTCCTGACTGTTGAACCCCAATATATAATACGGAGGAGAGAGGGAACTTATGAGGAGAGGAGGGGGGAGGGCAAATAAAATGTGGGGAAGCGGGAGGATGTACTCGTGTGTATTTAATGTATATCAATTTAATAATACTGATAGATCCACAAAAATGTACACTCGTCACTAGTCACCGAGAAATAAGCATAAGGAGGAAGAAGAGAAGAAGAGAGCGAGAGAGGGAAAAATTCAATATTTTATTCTTGGTAGAATTTCCAACAGATCGATTTTCCCCTCACTTTCCTCACAGCTCCTCAATTTTCAAATATTTGCAAAAAAAGAAGAAAATACTCCTTGTTTTTTCCTCCGTGTTTTTCTCCTCTTCTCGGAATTTTGCAATTGGTTGATGAAGGGACGGAGAGGGGAGCGCACACACAGACACACGGAAAACGGTGTGAGACACAGTGGCACACACGGAAACACGTACACGTAGGGAGAATATCGGTGAAGTCGGATATCCCAGACGTTGGCTCTCTGGCAGTTTAGCGGAGAGTCGGGGTGAGAGGCAGGGAGAGAAGAGAAAAAGAAGGAGCAGGAGAGCATCAGCAGTTTGAAATGAC
Source organism: Pygmarrhopalites habei (assembly GCA_009870185.1). Lineage (NCBI taxonomy): Eukaryota > Metazoa > Arthropoda > Collembola > Symphypleona > Arrhopalitidae > Pygmarrhopalites > Pygmarrhopalites habei. The sequence continues at coordinate 73,648 of WJFB01000091.1, forward strand.
AGATTCTGTTTCTTTTCGTGAATAAGCTCCTCTTTATTTTAAGCCAGATTTATTTTTGGTTTCAAAAACCATGTCAAGTTATTTCCAGACACCTTGTTTCTCTCCACTGCATCTCTCTCTGTATTGTACCGACTATACCTCCCTCTCCCCGTATGTGTCTTCCGCTCTTATAAATGAAAATTACTCCGGCCCTACATACCCCAAGATCATGTGTGTATGAGGACGACACAAGACAAGAGTTTAATAGACACACACACTCACTCTCTCTCCCTAGGAAGAGCAAAGGCGTCTCACACCTGTCCCTCTTCTGCCCTGCAAAAAAAGACCATCTGTACCAACAAATCTCCTTGTTAAAAAAGTCCTCCGTATAATCATAGCATCTAATACTCGTCTTCTGCAGAGAACACAGAGACTTGTTCTTCTCAAAACTTGTCCATCCTTTTTTTGATCATTTAGTAAAATTCTGGAACCCAACTCTCTCTGTGTCTGAATTTTATACAGCTTCTCGTATAAATTATAGTCACGTAATAGACCACGCGAAGGAAGAGCAAACTCTACAGTTCCCCAAATTAAAAGCTCCCTATGACATTCACATTCTTCCCTTCTCCTCTCTTTATATCTCCCTCTCTTTGTGAGTTTCATCTATAATGAATATATTACACAATATCAGATAACCTTCACATACACACACACACGTATAACTTCACATCTTGCTCCTTTCCCTATTATGTAGGCCCTCTTCTTCTCTTCCTCAAATGATAACACCACAGCAGAAAGTAAAGGGAAAAGTTGAAGCAAAGAAGACTATCTTCATAAAAAATAACTGTTAAATTTCTCAAACCTTTTCTTATTCTCTTTTAAAGGCCAAATGTCACCATTGCATTCACATGTGCCACGCACACACACGAACACAGACACAGGCACACACGACAGCCACGACATGAAAGTGCCTTTCTATAATCATTCTTTCCCCCATCCTCCCGCCCCTCCCTCCCTCCCTTACCTTCGTCTGCCTATGAGTGTGAGTGTGTGTGTGTGGCTACGTCCCCATTTCTCATTTCATCCTGCTGAAATACGCACCTTTCCCCCCTCGAAAAACTTTTCCTTTTTGTTCCTCACCCCTCCCTCCCCTCCTTCTGCTACACTATACATCACATTAACAATGTAATTTACGAGGTACGATGATGATGAATAAGAAATTTATACAGCTACCTTACCCAGCCCTCCGTGAATCCCCCTATCATGCACTATCATGGCTAGGGTGGAGGAGAAAGTATTGCCAGAGTGTGGGGGATATAGTTGAGATAATAATAATAATAATAAAAACTAGGGCTGACACTAAACGAGTCAAGATTACCTTTTTTAAAGAGCTTATACTTGCTCATGAGAACAGAGGCTCATGAGGGGAGGGGAGAGAAGAGAGATTAATATTTACCTTGTGCTTCACGATTATTTTTCCGTCTCAAGTAAATACTACTCCAAGAAATCTATATAGAGGTTTCCCTTTATGTCCCCGCTTCACTGATCATCCCCACCCCTCCCCCTCCCTCCATCCTCCTTCCATCTTCCTCCTATAGGAAAGTGAAGTGTGTGTGTGTGGGGTGTACATATATTTATTTATAAAGAAATATTGCGGTCTCAAGGTCTTTCTTGTCAAAATATCTCTGTCTTTCTCTTCCTTCACCGTCTGGCTACACACACACACAGACAACACACACGCAGAGAAAGAGAAAGAGCAGAGGAGAAATGGGGAGGTCTGAGGTGAACACGCCCGCCACCCAACTCTCTCAAAGAGCAAGCGAAGAAGAGAAGACAGGAAAAAAAGGAATGCCAGAGATTGAGAGTCAAGACTTGCCCAAGTCTAATCTTGAGATTCTCCTCCGTATGTACACAAAAACCTTCCCTCCGTCTCCCTCCCTCCACCCAGTATGAATTGTGAGCGAGTGAAAGGGGAAAAATTCATTCATTTTTTCCTTTCTTTTTCCTTTTCCTTCAATACAAATCCAATGTTTACCCCATCTTTCTCTCTCTCTCTTCCCTTCTCCCCACTTTTAGTCTAATAAATTATATGAATTTTGCTAACAGCAGACAGCCGCAAGATTCTCTTAAAAATGTATACAGGGAGTCAGTTGTGTGTGTACAGGATTCACAACTATAAATGTCACCAGCCGAGAGAGAGGAGGAGGAGGGGAGTAAACTGTTCCAGCTTTGTGTCGACATGGGTGAAATGCTCCCGAGTAATCCCCTTGGAATTTTTTGTGCTTTATTGTGTCTTCACAACTTATTTATGTGTACAAGAGGTCAGGGGTCAAATCAAAAAATGTTATTGTTGTGACAGTCTGGTTTTATGTACAAAACTGGATTTTGACTTTCTCCAATGTTTGACGTCATTTTGAATGTGGTGGCATCAATTTTTAAAATTTAATTACAGTGACAAGAGTGGCCAATTTTGGCGTCATCCATTTGAGCCCAGAATTTGATTACACAAATCAAATTTGGGGGGCACTCAAAAAATTCAAATCAGTAATTTTCAGAAATCAGTAGAAAACTTTGGATTTTAAAACTGTATTATGAAAAATTCAATGAAGAATATTTTTGGAAAATGTCAGAATTGTTTTTAGAAATATTTCTGAAGAAAGTAAAATAAATGTAGGGGGCCCTTCATCCCAGACGCACCCTGTACACTCTGAAATTTGAAGTCTGAAACCCTTCCCAACTCCAACCCACCGTTAAAATAATGAGCTGACTGCTTTATCTTATTCCTTTCCTCCTAACATGATTTTACGATACAAATTTCCTTTTCTCTCAAATCCTCCGCTCCGTGTGTGTGTGTGTGTGTCTGCGTGCTTTTTGTAGGCTGTGTGTATATTTGTACATGTACAAAATGTGCTCATATTAATGAGTATCAACAACTTTCGTTTTCTAATTAAAGAAGCTGAGCTTGTAAAATTCTGAGCAAATAAATAGACGAGGCCAGTTTAATATGGTCCCAGTCGTGGATGTGGAAGACTGTAAAAACTGGAGAAAGGTTTCGACGGGGTCGGAGGAGGAAGAGACTCCCAAGTTTCAAAGTTAAGTAAACTACCATGTACGTCCACTTTACACACTCATCTGTGGATGGGTGAGGGTGTGTGTGTGTGTGTAAGGGAAAAAGTCAAGTTGATTGAATTGAAACAACTCATCTCCATTTTGTCTGGCTGGATTGAGGAGGAAGGAAGAGATTCAATGGAATATCCAGCCACCATCATATATACAAACAGAGAGAGAGAGAGAACTGATAATCATCTACATACATAACGTGTCATAGGGAGAGAGAGTGAGAGTTTGTGTGTAGATCTAAAGATGTGATAACATGGTCCCTCCACACACAACCCATAGAAAGAGAAAGAAAGAGAGAGAGAGAGATGAGGACACATAGTTGGAGAATGAAATCCTAAAAGTAAACGTTATCCAAGTAGTGAGACTGTTCGAGTTGGAGGGTTAGAGAGAGAGAGAAAATTAATGTTCAACATTTCTATGTAAATACCAATTTGAGCCATGGATTTATATATTTATTCCTTTCTCGTCCTCAACTTTACACACTCCACCACCACAATCACAATCAACTCATTATTTATGACGCTTCCCTCCCCTCCTTTTGTATGTATGTATGAGTATGGGGTGTATATGTAGGGAGTTTGTCCACAGCCCTTATAGTCCCAGACAATAGACAACATTTCTGGATCATTGTCTGCGTCTGCCTGTGTCTGTGGAGGGAGAGACACTGGGAAATGTGATTAATAAGTAGACAGCAAGTTATTTATATATTGTATTAACGACTATCAAATCAATGCAGCATGGCTTAGGTGCTTTATGCAAAATATTTTTATTATCCTCTTCTTCTTCTCCCTGTCTATACAGATTACTTGCTCCACAATCCTCCCCAAATTTCAAATTTGAAATCAAACTTCTCTCTCTCCTAAGCCTTCCTATCCTCCATATAGCCCTGCACTCATGTATAGAGCAAATATACAAGGAGAGCACTTAAGGATCATATCTCTCTCTCTCTGATTGGAAACTTACTCATAATTTATTTCGTAATTAATTCCATCCAGAGAAAGAGAATGAGAGGAAATGCGTGGTGAGCGGGAGGAGAACTCAATTTACAAAATATCACTTCACAAAATCCAGAAAACAGGGTCAGGTCAAGGCACACACAGGCGTACACTCTGAGCTGAAATTCACACCCTGGCTACTTTTGGAGATGATGTATCGTCTCAAATCTTTCTATATAAATTCGCTTATGGACACCTCACTGTCACCCGGGCACTACATCACGGGAGATGCCCGTAGATAATGGCTCCCCCTCATTTCTCTATAGATAAAAGTAGCCCCTCTCCTTCTCTATCTCTCTTTCTCTGTTTGTTTGTGTACGTAGCTCGGGAAACTACTTTGAACTTTCATTATTGCTCCTCACGTACATAGGGACAACAAACTATTTCCTCCCTAATCCCCATAATCGAATTGTAGTTTCCTCCTCCTCCTCTCCCTCTCCAAATCTCATCTCCAGTCTAAAAACGGACCATCTCTCTCTCTGTCTATATAAAACTGACTTTATACTCCTCTTCCTCCATCATTAATTCTTCATCATTTTGTTCATACACAACACAATTTCCTTGCTACTCCTCTCATCCCAAAATATACTTTCTCCTCTTCCTCATCCATAATAACCAATCATGATTGTCCTCCTATTTCATCATCCTCAATGAAAACATCTCCACTTTTGCACACTCCTCAATATGGAAACCCATAAAAAGTGTGTGTAGACAAAGACTTGCTCTCAAAAAAAAAACTTTTGAAAAGTAAAAGTAGTGCTAGAAGTAGTAGTAGTAGTTTCACATCCTCCTCCAAAATCTCTTCTCCAAACAAGTCCAGTCATTAGCCATAAAATTGCGAATCATTCTCTTTTTTTTCAAAAAAAAAAATCCGAGTCAAAGAAAGGAAAGGAGAGAGAAAAAGAGAAAACTCGGAGAGCCGTATCCATAAAGTTTGTTAAAATGAATTCTACAAAAAAACAGAATTTAGTCAAGTAAACGAAATTAATGGTAAGTGTGTGGAAAGAGAGAATTCCTTCTTCAACAAACACAGACACACACACATATTGTGATGTCTTTATATAAATGTGGGTTTGTATAAGGACATACAGACAGAGTACACCCGAGTAGAATTTTATTTTTTAAATAGTGCATTTTGTATGATGACCCAATGAAAGTTTTCTCCCTTTCTCTTCTCCCTTATATTATTATAGATGACTTGACTGGTGCCTGCCTGCATTACCTCAGCATCCAAGTCTGGCATGCCTCTCAGCCATGCAAGATTTGTATACGTAGAAAAAGTCAAGAGTGAAAGTTGCTCCTCAAATTTTTATATATCATTCATATACCTGTTTCCTTTTTCCCTCTCTCTCCTCATGCTTGACACACGGAGAACAAGGAATGGCTAGAGGCTTCCCTAAACCCTTTTCACATAATAATCCCAGCGTAAAAAAGCAAGGTGATAAAGCAAAGCGAAGGAGAGAAAGAGAGGATGGAAAAAAGTTTTTTTTTCTCCAAAAAAAAGTTACTACTATTCTGGCATCTCTGCTCTGCTCTTTTGCACCTTTTCAAAAAAAAGTTCAACATTTTAGCTGCTGCTCTGGCTAGAGTCACACATCTATCTCCCTATCCCTATTCTCATTCTTCCTCCAAAAAACTGGAAACTGCTAACGTTGAAAAGCACAAGAGGTAGAAGAAGACCAAGGAAAGGAAAGAGAAAAGAGAAGAGTTATGCGGCGGTTCGGAGCTTATGCACAGTGCGGGTAACGGGCATATGAACCCCCTCTAAATCCAAACCAAAGGAAATATATATTCCTCAATTCTAAGCTCAATGCAAATACACGCTTATACACGAGAAGACGGAGTATAGCCGAGTATAGACTGGATATTATTATTAGAAAGTTGTATGACGTGGATTTATACATGTATGTGTAGCAAGACAGTTCCTCTTCGTATATTTGTGGATGTAGGGGAGAACACATTATTATACATGTATACGTATTGGCAGTGGCCCTCGAAATGTACGACGTCATGAAGCCAGTTGAAATAAAGGCAAAATCATTGACGTCATGGGTCGATGTTGATGATGCAAAAGGCTGAGAGAGGACCCGTGCATTTCTCTGTCTCCCCTCCTCTCCCTCTCCTTTTCTATTCTATGTCGGCCAAGTCAAATAATGAGGACAGCCATGCGCCTCTATCCCCTCAACTGCTCCGAATTTTCTCAAATCTTTCTACACACTACTCTCTCTCTCACACACGAAATCCAAAAGGCATAGACTATGTGTGTGTGTGTGTGAGAGAGAGAGACGGGTAAGGAAAGGGAACCGCTAGTCACCATCTAGATGCTCGGCCCGCCATACCGTGGGAATTTTTGCTTCTTCCTCCTCTTACCCGTCTCTTCCGAATGGGCTCTGTTAAAACCCGGCTTCGAACCGACCGGAGAAAGAGAGAAAAAAAAAATTAGACACGATCCACCCAAGCGCCACTATCCTCAACTTGTTCAACCTTCTATCTATAGATTAAGGAATTCCATTACCATTCCTACCCGCCTGAATAATACATCCTCCTCTCCAGCTCTTTTTAAACAGCTATCTTTTACATCATCTCGTATTATATGGGAGACCTCCTGGGACACACACACGTACCCAGCAACCCAGGATATTCCTTGGCAAGATTAGGGTTAGAAATTTTATTTTGCGGGAGAAAAGGAAAGAAAGGAGGAGGTCAAATCAATTTAAAACATCGAATGTCCTCTTCCCCATTGAAATTTAAAATATTTAATTACTTTCTCTATATCCTCTTGAGATTAAATATCTCTTTCTCCCACACACACACACATACAGGGGTACACGCACGCATACAATTGAGGAAGGCGGTCCTTGAACATCATGGAAAAAGAGTCTACTAAATCCCGACTGACCCTCTGAAAAACTTTGTGCAAAATAAAGTTGAGAACTTGTATTATAAATAAATATAAAAACAAACAAACACACAACAACTCCCCCCACACAAATACACACACACACCTTTAGTTCATTCATGAAGATGGAATAGGGACCACTTTTTTCCGTTGAAATTTCCGTTTGTGGGAATTGTAAACGGGATGAGAGAGAGAGGGAGAGAGGGAAACGAAGATGGTAAAAAAGAAGTTTTTAGAAGCCGTAAAGACGGTGGACTGTGTGTATTTTATGGACCATGTTGTGTGTGTGTGTGTGTGTGATGTGGAGCTTTGGTGGATCTGATGGAGAGGATGGAGAAGGAGAGCTAGATAAAAGGAGAATTTGTCTCAATCAAGGTGAAAGATGCAAGGGCCATGTATCTGTGTGTGTGTATACAACACACACACCCAGCTACTTATATTCTGTTTCTCAACAATAGTTTCGTCCATTTGACAGTGGAAAGAGAGAAAACTTCTATTCCTCGACACACACATGACAAGACCTCGTCTCATCTTCCACACGTTGCAGAGTGTAAAAGGTGGGGAGGAGGGGGACATTCCAGCAGCTACATATGAGCCATCACAACAGCATCTCATCACAGATTCTGGGCTCTCTCCTCCTCCTCCTCCTCTTCTCCTCTGTCTTGCAAGTTTTTCTGATGTGTACGTCAGTTGAAGGAGGAGGAAGGTTTCCTTACGAGTCACACACTCACATCAAATTCAATTTCAGTTTCCCCAGAATTGGAATTTCTACTTCTTGTGGTACTCACACTTACGCAGTCCCTGTCTCTCTCCTCCTCTGGTGTGTGTCAGTACATAGCCATACATGTATTTTATACTTGTCTCCTCACTATATTGATTAAGTACTAAAGTCGTTCTATTTTTTCCCCTCTCCCTCACACACACACACATATGGTGAAATTTCCTTTCTTCCAAGGAAATTGAAATGAATCCTACCTTTGCCTACCCACCTCCTCCATCCTTCTGTGCCATTATTATTATAGATTTCAGTCCTAGACGTGAGGGTACATTCGTACACACACACACATCGAGAGAGAGAGGTGGTTGAAGAGGTCTATTGACATGAAACAATTTTCTTTCCATTCCCCTTAATTTGTCAGAGAAATTGTGGGGGGATTGGGAATTATTTTGTGAAACCACCTTTCTTCCCCCTTGGCTATTTCTGGTGTTGTCATCTTTCTCCAGCCATAATGTGTGTGTGTGTGTGGAGGGGGAGAGGAGGAAGGAAATCCAGGGAGGAAGGAGAAGAAAGACAGCTTATTAAGGCTGGAGACACATGAATAATCTTGTTTTGCACTATAATATATCATCCAAATTCTCCTCTTTGTCCTCCTCCCCCGTCATTGCTGATTTGTACTTTGAACTTTAGACAGTTTCAAACTTGGTCAATAAATTATATGTATACAGGCACAACTTTTTGGATACATTCTCTCCTCTAACGTTACACACACACACGCTTCCAGTTCTTGTCTATGGGAAGAACCATTTCAATATAATCTCTGTCTTCCTCTAATCTGTACGAGATGGATGTTTTATTATCATATATTTGCATATTCTTGGTTCTTTGTGGAAAAGTCTTGTCTAGTGTGTGAGGAGAGAGAGAGTGTGTGTGTGTGTGAGGGAGAGAAAGAGACATTGGGAACTTTGTATTTACATTCTCCATATATTATGACTATGTATCTGGATTTTTATCAAGGTTACTACACACATTTAAATATTATGTTAAAATATTGATGCTCCCACAGTCTGACGAGATGAGAGAAACCCCCAGTCTTCTCCATGTGTGTGTGTGATGTGTGTGTTTAACGTTGCAAATTATTCCAAGTGGGAATGTGTCGTCCACTTTTTAACACATCTTCTCTAATTATGACTTGACTAAACACTCTCAAATTATTATTATTATAGTGGTGCGAGTTCTCCTTATCTCCCTCTCTCCATCTGTGTAGTATGTGGTGGTGGTGTGTGTGTGTGTGTCTCTTTTTGCAAAATTAGTGTACGCATAATCACTCTGTGTGTCAGTCCCGACAAAAGAGTTTATGTAATTATTATTGTAATGCTACAGCTGAGCAGGGAAAAAAGTCTTGTCTTTGTGCATTGTTCCCTTTGTGTGTGTGTGTGGATGTGGGCTAAACTGCTTCTGAAATATTTTATCCCTTGTATTAATCATGAGGATCTTCGTTTTTTATAATCATCAAAATTAGATTCTCAAACTTCCTCCCAACTTCTGCTTAACTTGACTGACTTTCCTATTTATTGACTAGACACAAGTACATACATGTGGATGGAAATTGTTTTAAAAATATTTATGATGCATTGAACACACCTACATTACATAGAACATACCCTCTCTTCACACAACATCCATCCAGCGAAGACACATCTCCGGGCTAATAAAAATGAGATTTAAACAAGACAATAAAATGATGTGGAGGGATGCGACAAATAAAATTCCAGTCCATTTGAATCACTTTTAGTCAAGTCTTGGAGGAGAAAGAAGGACGGGGAAACAGACGAGTTTCAACTAGTATCCTGACAACAGAAGACGAAAGAGTTGTCATAAAAAAGGCAACTTATTTGTGTCCTGTCCCATCATGTACCCCTCCTCTCATTCTCTAAATGACTGTGAGTGTGTATTAGATGAAATAGTTTTGCAAAATACTTGGTCATTTTCATAAAATGGATAGTTTGCAGCACGTTAAAAATGAACACTTTTTTCCCTCTACTCCCCCTCCCTTTTTCCTACTTAGCCCTCCATCCTATAAAATCCACATTCATGAGCCGTCATAAAAGAGATAATAAATGTTCAAGTTGACTAACCACACTAACTACACACTACATACATTATCCTGAGCAAACAAGGGAAGGAGCAAAAGAAGAAGAGAAGATAGTCTTCCCTTCCAAAGTCAGTCTTCTCCATGGAAAAGTCCATGTAACAAGTATTCAGCTCGAATAATGTGTGTGTGTGTGTGTGGATATATTTTGCTTGTCAATATTCTCCTCATGAGTTGTGACATGAATTTTAATTACCTTCAACTTTTTCAATAGCTTTTTTATATGAAATTTTGTTCCATTATACTTACACTGTACGAAGATTCCACTATCCTCCCTGTACACATTATGCTCCTTTTTTAAAAAAAACCAAATCTTGACTTAATTGCCTTCCATGCATTAATCATCATTTAATGCACTCTTCAATATTTTATTAATAATCCTCTAACGCTATTTTTTCCTCCAACGAATTTCCTCACGCATCATCATCTACCTATCATTAGCTCCGAATTATTTTCTCCCCGATCCACCCTTATCTCTCCACAGACACACCGTCATGAGTTCCCTGTATCAGAATAGATGAGACTTTGGGCATTTTTATTTTTGGCCAAAATTAATTTACCAATGGAAAAAAGGAAGAGGAGGAGGAGGAGGGAATTTGATTTGAAAAACATAATTCTTTACATGGAGATGCAAAAAAAAGTTGCACATGCAAGAAAAAGGTTCTCTTGGGGTAGACAGACAGACTCACAAACAATGGGAAAAAAATAAAGAAGGAAAGTTCCAGGTTGGGAAGACTTGCAAAAAAAGTGGACGGACGAAAGTGGATGAACAATTTGGTTGGTTGTAAGGAGGTTGCTAGTAAATATAATAAAATCATGAGTTGACTATGCTACACTCGGTTGAATTGAACCATTAAAAAAGGACTGTGGAGGATTGCCTATACTGCCAGACAGAGAGGCAGAGAGAGAGAGAGAGAGAGAGAGTGGGAAAAAAGAAGAGAGATGAGGGATCGAGGGAGGGAAGTAGATGAGCAATTTTTTTGTAATTTGCAATTTCCGAACTCTCACATTTGAAGCTCACATAAATTTAACACAACCTATTAAAAGTTGACGAGTCCAAAGTTTGGACTCCCCAAATGCTTGTTCCAGTCAGACACACAAACATGGACTCACTAGTTTCACGTGGCTGACTACCACATGTACATACAATAGCATTTAGTATGGTATAAAATCCCTACACACATGCACACACACGTACCTATACAATTTTGTATTTTACGGCTTCGAATCAAGTTTGTCCGATGTTTAATAGAGATAAAATCCAGTCAGTCAGTGTATTTACCTTTGCAATGTTGGATTGTGTGTGTGTGATGTACATTTCTTCCATCGTGTGGAAGGTTGAAGGTAGACATACATTTGGATTCGTACTTTTGGATTTTTATATCATTATTATACTCCACTACAGAACAATGTGAGTTGAGAGTACACAGGTACGTGTGTTTGATTAACTTTGAACAAGAAAGTGAGTGAGAGAGAGAGATCTCACAGTCAGACAGTGTAACCATGAAAATATTGTAAACTTTTGAGCTTCCACACCACCAACACTACTACTTCATTCCCAAGGACAAAATCTAAAATGCAAACGTACACACAATTTAATACCTATTCCTGACATAATACTATTATTATATAACCTCTCTCTCTCTCTCCTACTCACAAATTGCTAAGAAGATGGAATAAAAAAATTAGCCGGAGCCAATTATTAGCCGGCATTTGTAACCCCCCTTCTTCCTCCCCCTCCTCCATCCTTTTTATACAACACTTACAATTGTAAATTAAACATGTTTCTCTGGAATGAACATGGGAAAAGGAGAATTTTTTCCTTTTTAAAAAATCTACTGAAATTACCTTAATTATTTTAACACTTTAGTGGACCGAGATTTGCAAGTCTGATGTAAGTGAGGTCTAATTTTTTAAAAAATCATATGAGTATGAGAAGTAAATATCCATGTTGTGAGCAGTGTTTATTCTGTAATTGATGATCAGTCAAACATGTTTCAGTGTACATATTACAAGTACTTAAAGTCAGTAATCACATTGTCCATCCGTGATGTATACACACAACACACATTAATGTGTGTGATGGACTACTACCCTCTCCTACTCCATTAAATATTCTCTCTCTAGTTTTTTGTGTGTGACTAAACTAAACTAAAAAAGTCCTGGACTGCATTTGTCTGATAATGATAATGCACTCATTGTCGGCAGTTGAAGAGATGATCTGGGAGGGGACAGCGAGAGTGTCATCAAAATGACCATCATCCTCCCCTCTCCCAGACACTAATATTAACCCTCTCTTCTCCCTTGATTGAGACTGATTGACAGTTAGTAGGATTTAGATTAAACTAAATAGATAATTCACTTTAAACTCAATTTAATTCAATTCCACTTTAGTCAATTGAACTGCAGGCTAGTACATACAACGGACAATCACGCAAAAATTCATTAGAGTGTATCAAAATATTATGAGAGGTTCACATTGACCGTTTAATTTCGTTCCAATTTATAAAAAACTGTGCTTATTCATTTAGCAAAGAAATTAACTATTATTTTTTATAATTGAAATTGAAATTTCTGTTACTTATAAAAATATTGGTCATTTACATTCAGAAATATTTTACAAAATCCTTCATTGGGATTATCAAAATCCAAACCGGCAACTCACACACACATACACCTCTCTACTCTCATTAATAAATGTATGAAGAAAATAAATAAAGAGAATTAAAATTATCCAGTGGGATATCCATTAGTTTGTCCTTCATTCATTACAGACAGATAAGAGAGTTTAACTGAGCTCAGTTAACTAAATACAATTGACTGACTAAGGCGGTCAGAGGGAGAGTTGGGAGGGAAAAAGAGTTGAGAAAAGAGAGGGATAACGGGGGAGAGGGGGGGGGGGTTTAATTAGATTTGGACAGGTGATTATAATTGATGCAGGTGTATTTTCTAATTCTTTGGATTATTAGTGGAGGAGGGTAAGGAGTACAAGGGGGAGAATACAAATATTTGTCTGGAAAAAAGAGGAGAAGAGAGAGAGAGAGAGAGGAGGAGAGAGAGGAGAGAAGAGATAAGGTGGGGCTGTGTTGTTGTGTGTGTGTCAAGTTAAAGTGGGTTCCAATGCGACACCCTCACTTGTTTCTAAGATGATAACTAAATTAGTCATGAAGAGAGACTCAAGCCTAATGAATGACGGGATGGGGTTTAGTATATTTAAAAATATAATAATTTGGTTCTGACCTGGTAATCCGTGGACGCCATTTCCTTGCTATCCCAACAAACCTCTGCACAAACTCGAACAACACGTGGAAAATAAAACTCCATGGAACCAAAGTCTGTGTGTGTGCCCTTAGCTATATTTTGGGAACCCCTCCTCCAACTCTTTCGAAGGAGGGTTCGGTCCCCATTCCATCCAGCTCGGAGACTCCTCCCTTACCGTCAACCTCCACAAACGGATGTGTGTGTGGATCCACCAAAATGCATTCCCAACGAACAATTCGGAGAAAAAATTCACCAATATATAATTATTGCAGAAAGTGCAAATCCAGTTTTTCCCTCATCTCCTCCCTCCTCCTCTCCTCTCCCCCCCCCCCCACACACCAGACACACACATGCGAAAACACATGATCCACATCAGGATGATATGGCCAATCCATCAATTTTGAATTACTCTTATTATGGACAAATGAGAAGGCATAGACTTGCTAATTAAAAAAAGACAGCTGGACAATGTAATTATCTTTCTATATCTTTACTCATTACAAGTACAAAAAAACGACACAAACTGGACTCTATGTTTGTTTGTTCGCATAATGGATTTGGCTAGCTTTTTCCTTTCATAAACAGTAAAAAAAATTTAATAATTCTGGATTGTGGACGGATAGGAAAAAGTCATTTGAAAAACCTGGAGAGCGAGTGAGGAGGATCCCTTTGATTCAAAGTTCGTTAAACTTTTGAGTTTTTTTTCAGTGTGTTAGCCAAATTAAGCAATGGCACGATTTGGTGGAAAAAAACTAATTCATTTCCCCACTTGTCTGTCATACACTTTTTTTCGAATGGTTACTACATATGTATTTCTATTTTGAGGTTGCGCAATTCATTGTGCTTGTGGTGTCACATTATATTATTGACATTTTAAAAAAAGGTGACCAATAACTCAGAAAAATATTGGTTGTGTCCTGTCAAATTTGAGAAAGCGGTGGTTTTCTCAGATAACCGGCTTCCAATTTCTTATTTAAGAGTTGAGAAGAAAAAATTGAAATATAGGTTTACTCCAGAAACTCTCTCATTTATCCCTGACTATATTTACGGGAAAAAAATGTTCCCCACAGTCAATAACCAATTTATTTGACTGGATCACTCAAATATTTAGTCAATGTTTGGTCAATGCACATGGGCTTAACATATGTGTAGTGTATGATTAAAGCAACTTGCCATTTACTTAATATTTGAAATTTAAGTCTCTATTTAAATCCTTATTTTCCCCCAATTGAAGAGAGACTAGGAAAATTTGAGAAAATTTTCCATACTCGTTTCCTAGGTAGAATAGAATAGTAGGATTGATTCAATATTCAAATTTCTTATTCAGAACAATAACGGTGTATGAGGATTCCTCCATTTGGATACTTTAAGAGAATTACATACTGTATATAGTACAGAGTGAATGGAGACAGAATGAATTATAAATGTGAATCTTCCCCAACTACCCCCGCCCCCTTTCTCTCTCTCTCTCTTTAAGTACTGAAATGTAAGAGGGAAACAGTTTGGGAAAATAAATAAAATTCATACAAGCATTATATATTTTTTAATAATATTTTATTGTAATAGTGTATGCCCTCAAACTTGAGAGGAATTGGATCAACTTGAGTCTTTTTTTAAGCTCACGTTTCTGGAGGGCCTACAAAAGTGTAGAGTACTAAGTGCTGTGTGTATTTCAACACAAGTACTTATACTTATTCATACTCAGACACTCGTAGAAATAGAGAGAAGAATAACGTCAATCTTACATTCCTTAGCCTCATTCTTATCTGGACGGGAGAAACCATGTACATGGGCACATTAGGATGGTCATTTCATTGTGTGTGTACAATACATACCATATATGTTTAACATGAGCTGGGGAGTGTGCCCAGCCAAGTATTTTTAAAAGGTATCCTACTACCTACTACTTCTAATATGTACAGTTGAGGCCTTCCGAGTCAGTCAATTGACTAATGTCCAGGTTTCCCAAGGATAAGCCCTTGTATTTCTCCCATTAAAGAGAGAGTCGGAGAAAGCGGGCAACGGGGAGAATTTACACTACCAACCTTACTAGACTCTCCAGTATTGTACTTTATATCGTGTACAATTATTATTAATATATATTGCTTTATAGTAGACTCGTGTTTAGCGCTATATATAGGGCAGTCGTGATTAATTGGATATAAAAAATCCTGGGAGGAGGATACGCAACTCTCTTTTATTTCTTTTTGTCCATAAAATATCCATATGGCACACTACTCCATACAACAAATATAAATACTACTCACTACTCCTGTGAGTAATACTTATTTACAAAAATATAACGTACTCTATACAAGAGAAGGGGGTGGGGGTGGGGACAAAAAAAAGTATTTTTATATACTTGGTACAAGATGGGATAATATCGTGTGTACTAGTAAGTATAGTAGTAGAGAGAGACAGAGAAGAGAGTTGAACTTGGACGACGTTCATTTAGTTTAATTGTGCAATGCTATAAATTTTTTGGGGGATATAGTGCGAGTTCTACAAATTACTCTTATAATTGTACAGTGTTTTCTGTATAAATACAAAGATTTAGATACCGGCAGCAGCCACACTAAATTGAGTAAATCGATTTTTCTCGCGAATATACACCTACTACATACAATGTCACATATATTTCTGTCTCTCTCTGCTCCTAGCATATTCAGCTGTGTGTGTAATATCATGTGGATGTTGTAAAAAGGAATGAGACTATGTATGGACAAAAAAGATGTATCTATAGATGTACAACAAGGAGGCAGAAAGAGTAGGACCTCTCACTCTCAACTTTGCCGAAAATGCCAAGGTCGTCTTTTCCGACTCAAAGATTTTTCATCCATTTCAATCTGTTTATAGATAAAAGGAAGGACATGAGGGACAGAATTTCATGTACACAAATAAACATTTTTTCCGTCTTTTTGTGTGTGTGAGTGTGTTCCCTTTTTCCTGTCCATACAATCCTGAATTATTAATCCTACTCCAATACAAATGTACCTTCACCACGGATGGAGAAGGGGAACATAAATAATTGAAATAAATTCAGACTTTGTACAAATCATGTATATTCATGTGTCAATAATTACATTCAAAGTACATCATTATTTCGTTATTATTGGTAAGTACCAAAGGAGGAGAACATGCACATGTAAGATTTTTGCATCCACATTACTTCTGTCTCAAAAGAAAGTTGGTCTTGTTGGAGTTGAGCTGGTCATGTGTGGCCTCTACCAACCGTCCACATTTTCTCCCAATGTCCCTCAACAGATGCTGTCTCCATTGGTTTTAGCCTGCTAAACATTATCCATGTCTGACCTGGGGTCAGAAATGTATTCTTTGATGAATTTCCATGTCACATATACTTCTTAAGTAATGACAGAGTTTTTTGATACATTTGCATCTTTCTAATTGGTGTCTGAAGACGAGTCAAATTTTTGATACTTACCTCAACCTGGAGTGCAAAATTATTTTTACTCATCCTCATAGTCTTGATGTAATGACTATGAAGTCAAAGAGTGTCCTCACATATGAATGAAAATGATATGTATGAAAACATAAAATTTTGACTTTTGTTGTCGTCAAAATTTCCTAGTTTGAATCGTCTCTCGCGCTGCGGGATTTTGTCTCAGTAGATGGCCTGTGAGTTCACTTTCCGTCGACAGTGAAAAAAAAAAAAATAAAATACAAATACAATTTTTGACTCGAAAATTAAAGTAAATTAGGCGAAATAATGATATAAAGACGATGTCGTCTTTGCGGGGTGGGGGTGAGGGAGTTGGTTCCAATCGAGAGGAATTGAAAAGCCAATTCAGTACAAGAGAAGGAATATATCGGTTGGGTAAGTTTGTCTTTTTAAATTTTTCCAGAAGTGGTTCCTCAATGTTGACCGACCTATCATTTGTTTATTTTTTTGAAATTGTCTGTCAATTATTTTCTTTCCTTCATTACAGTAGTCAAAATATTTACAGGTCAATCATATTAATCATTCATTTATTATCATTTAGTGTCCGCGGTGGATTTCTCCCGATCAACTCGACCTGTGACCTATCCAAATGTAGCAAATAACAGTACTCCCACACCCGGGACCGCGAGTCCACCCGTTCGTCTTTCCTTTGTGACTGTCCCGGGTGACCCTTCCTCCTCCTCCTCTAGTGACCCGGGTGGGGGAACGGGAAGTATTCATAGCAGCAGCGGATTGACAAGTCCTGGTCAACAGCAAGAGTCCACAGTGCCTGACGAATCGAATCTTGATCTCTTGTCCTCTAATCATAGGTATCTACAAGTATATCCTTTTAAAAAGATGACATGTGTATATATTTTTTGTTACATTAATAAGTAGTTACTCGTAATAACAACAAGATTTAAAATCTTAGATTTTATAAATTGTAACAATGTATGAAAATCAAAAAATTACTTAATGTAGAAGATGGATTGAATGTAAACTCTCTTTTCTTTGATCATAGGTTTTGCTTTAACATGGGAAAAGATCTCTTCGTTTTTCCTTTCATGGGATGTCTGAAGGTAAGAAATTCTTTTTCAAAATCTCAATAAAACTATTGTTGTTGTATCTGTTTTCACTTAAAAAGATTTTGGAGTGAGAGTTACTTTTGTGAAAATAATTAGGCATGATTATTATTATTATTATTCGAGTAATTTACAGTACAGATATTCTGAGTAAATATTTTTACACAAATCATTTCATCATGAGCAAATAGTTAACAATACCAATTTGATTAATTCGTGTCTTTTTTTTCATCTAATTCAGATGGTGGACATCAACAAGCCTATCGATAAACGAGGTTATAAAGGGACAAATCCTACTTGCCATGATTTTAACTCTGTTACGGCCACGAGACAGAGTCTCCCACTCCTAATAGGTTTTTCTGGAGGACAAATTCAATTAGGTTAGTATCTACATAGATTTTTGCAAAAAGTTACGAGGTCAGTACTTTGTGTCTTTGACCAATCACAATGTTCATTTTTAATAATTGTATTGTGTTTCTTTTCGTTCGTTTAGTAGATCCCATTTATAAGGATGTCAACATCAGCAAGCTCTTTAATGAGGAAGTAAGCATCCTTTGTTTACTTACCGCTACTACTAACTATACACATATATATGTAGCAACATAACTTACGAGTTAGTAACATATACTACTATGTACTATGACTTACATATTGTCAATCAATATGAAAATTTCTACTCTGTTATTTACATAGTACATAGTAGTTTTATAAACTACTAGCTGCTGTCACTACTTTTGTATAGGGAGAAAGTCGAAAAAAATCTTGCCTTGGCCGCCGATTATATTAATAATTTAAGAGTAGTCATTTAAATATCTCTCGACATCTTTTTATTTTCTTTTGACTACAGGAATGATTCCCATAATATTATTATTTTCTGAAACAAGGTTTTTTAAAAGGAAAAATATATGTTTGATTCTCTTTCCATTGAACCACTTGACGAATCAACGAGATCGTACATTATGAGTTTTAATGACAAAGTATTAATTACCATGCACTTGTTTTGTTTATTATTATTACAGAGACTTATAGAAAAAGCACGGGTAACTTGTATTCGCTGGGTACCTAAATCATCGAATCTATTCCTGGTGGCTCACGCAAGTGGAAACATGTACTTGTACAATGCTGACACTCCATGTGGAACCACAGCTCCTCATTATCAAATGATCAAACATGGTCCAGGGTACACCGTATGGAATTGTAAAAATAAAACGCCAAGAAATCCACTCATTCGATGGTCTCTTGGTGATGGTGCTGTGAATGAATTTTCCTTCTCCCCGTGTGGCCAGTTCTTGGCAGTCGTGTCCCAGGATGGGTTTCTCAGAATATTTCGGTAATTTCCAATCCCAATATAAATGAGTAAAAAGAAAATTTTCAATTCTTACAAGTACTGAAGTATTAATATATTATTTTCTCTCTTCACAGATATGAAACTTATGAGCTGGTAGGGTTAACTAGGTCTTATTTTGGTGGTCTAATATGTGTTGGATGGTCACCTGATGGTAATTACTCATCTTTCAAATTATCTCTAGATTCATAATCAACTTGTATAGGCAAAATGTAATTTTGGTAAATTTCTTTCCGTTGTGTAATAGGTAAATACATTTGTGTTGGTGGAGAGGATGATTTAGTCACGCTTTGGAGTTTCAAGGAGCGACGTGTAGTTGCAAGGGGTCAAGGACACAAGTTCGTGCATTTATTATGAGAAAAAAATTCACAATGATATGCGTGTGTATTATAAGAAATTTGAAATTTTACGTATTGGGATATATTTACAGGTCATGGGTGGCAGTGGTAGCATTCGATCCGTACACAACTACATACGATGATGCAGATTTTAATGAGGACAATTGTGGGGATGAGGATACTTCACGGCATCCACAATCAAACGATTGTCACTACTGTCATTCGTCCGGTGTTCTTTCTTGTGATTCAGTGTCGGGTTCAGGAGGGGGAGGAGGAGTGAGTTCGACAACAGCAGCTAGTAATGGTGGTGGTGTTGGGAACTCTCCAATGTGTGCATCATGTCAACAAAATGAAAAACAAATTGTGAATAATCATAACTCAAATAATTTCCTGGGTCGAAATAGTAGGTATAGTAGAACTGAAAGTATGAGGCTCAGTACCAGTGACTCGACAACTACTAGAATCCCTGCCTGTTACCGTGTGGGCTCCGTAGGACAAGACACTCAACTATGTTTATGGGATTTAACTGAAGATATTATAAAGCAACCTTTCGGAAAAACCCGGCCTGCCTCCCGAGCTCCAGGCGAATTAAGTCCCTATAACTCAAATTCTAAAATATGTCGCAGTCATCAACAACATATACTTCATTCAACTAACTCTTCTAATGTAAATTCTAATAATGCTCTACTGCCAAACGGTGGCGGTAATTGTAGCCCCATTGCATCTGATGATGTGGACGAAAATAATGTTAATTTGAATACAAATAATTGTGCGGGCGGAAATAATAGTGGTAATGTGGACGGTGGTGACTCATCGTCAAAAACTCCAAATTTTATATGTTCGAATTCTACAACAAATGGAAATAATCCCGAGAATAATACTTCGTCATCGTCGACTACTAATGGAAATAATAGTACATCACACACCCATACAACTGGTCATAGTATCTTGTCTCTCAGATTTGGAGCCTTGAGCTTTGGTGATAAAGGAAGTAATAATAAAGACAAAGAACATAAACGTAACTTTAGCTTGAGCTCCTCAAAGATTGACAAAAATAATGCAGCAAGTTCAAAAAGTGTGAGTTCTCTCGGTATCGGCGTCAGTTTAGAAGATCCCATGAAACTAATTGGAACTAGAGCCTGTCCAAGACTAGACGAGTGTCCACTTTTAGAACCTTTGGTGTGTAAAAAAATCTCTCATGAAAGACTCACATCTTTAACTTTTAGAGAAGAATCAATTGTCACTGCTTGTCAGGATGCAATTGTATGCACTTGGGCAAGACCGGGCGACGGTACGTAGTTTTAGTGTTCCTTACATATCTACAAATTAACTAATAAGTATATTATATAAATAATATATATTTTGACGTTACACATACATTTGATGGCTGTTCCACACAGCTTTTACAAAAAAAAGCTAGTTGAATAGTTTGTTAAAAGAAGAGGCTGTCAATTCAATTTTTAGATTCAAATTCAATTGTAAAGTTTGACCTATTTCTTATCTAATACTTTGATGGTTTCCACATCATCCAAAAGTTCATGCGTTCCATTGAGAAAACCCTTTACCTTTGAATGTTCGATCATTTACAATGTCAGATTATAAGTCACATTTAACGACAGAGTAAATGAACGACAGTAAATGAACAACATTCTTTTTGTTTTTATATATAGTTGAATGCTGAGATGACAAAGCCGGTGTTCGAGGTTGTGCAAGTGCTTGTTCTCATGGATTTGCGAATTAAGAATTAGTCAGTGTCGTCAACTCTAATATATATTTATATTTTAAACGCTGTTACTGTTACTACATTACACACACACCCCCAACCCACATATACAACACATGTATAAATCATGAAGATGAGCCTCCAACGGTTTCTGAAATTATGATTCCTAATACATTGTACTAGAACTGTTATTATTATCGTTCGTTCGTTTGTGATTCAATCCTGTTTTATGTTTATTATTATTATTTACTATTTAGAAAAAGAATAGTCTTGATTCTACAAAAGAAACGACTCTCAACGTTTTCTATGTACCGTCGTATTTTTACTCAGTGAGTAGGTACGGTGTATTATGTAATCGAACGAATATATTTATTCTCAGAATTCTCGTTTAAATAGTATAATATATAAATACGTATTTAATTCAAAGAAACACAGAGGGTATACGCAATTCTGTCTTGATCATATTTCAAATTTAATAGAACTGTGGATTGTGTAATATCTTCATATTTGAATTCAAATATACCTATACTATATTCAATATTCCATACTATGTCTCCTTCACATAACGAACTGTTGCTTATCTTCTGTGAAGGAGTATTCTTCTTCCCTATGCAGGATGGGTCATTTAAATCTGAGACCCCAAATTTCTTAACTCTCCCCCTCCCCCAACAAACATGAGGAACATAATGATTGCGATTTTTGTAGGAGCTTATTCATTTTGACTATGTTCTAAATGTAAACTTACCCTATAATCATTCACACGGAATTTTAATGTCTGGTCAAAACATATGTTTTCATTTTATACCCCTTCGTACATTAACTAAATACACCCATCGATCGACAACTAAACCAATTTTCTATAATATATAATTCTAACTAAAGCTGACAAAACAATTTCCTAGTTGACAAGTTATGACATTTTATGTTGTGCCGTCTAAAATTCAAAATGCATATAATATGAAGGAGGATGAATTAACCTTTGAACATTTTTGATAACACTTTTCTCCTAAGTGATCAAATAATAATTTTTGAAAATACAGTAACTGATATTTGTACGTGTATCTTAAGTTTTGCACTTTCAAATAATACACTGTGCAGAGGGATAGAGAGTAGAGTGAGAGAGAATCAAAAATCAACTTGATCGTGATATAAATTATAAATTTCAACATTTTTAGCAGCAGTGTATTTTAGAGGCAAAATGTGGTGAAATATCCTGAATCAAATTCAGTTTAGTTTTATTCCGTTGGTAATTTATAGACATTTGTATGTAATGTACTAGTGTGTGTCACAAGTACATGGACCACTCCAGAACAGACCTTTTTTTGTAATTTCTCTTTATCATGCTTGACCCAAGAGAATATTTCCCAATGAAACCTTCGTCCAAAACTCAATTCAGTATACGCCTCTTCTTCTTACTTTCCTCTCTCTATTTTAATGGAACATGTACAATGGTACATGGAACTTGTTGCATTATATCTACAATGATGACAGATTTATATTATTTATTTCCTCTGCGGTCCTATTCAAGACGGAGAAGATAATTACGTGGACAAATTTTAATCTATACACACCTTATATAGTTTAAATGTAGCATGACTTGCTTGATATTTTTGAGAAATATTTTACTATATAATAATAATAATCCTAAGCTATAATAAAATATTGTCGTAAAAAAGCGAAGAAATCACATGAAAGACGGAAAAGAACCTAATTGTTAAAAAAATAATAAGGTTTCAACCTGTTAAACGACTGTCAAACCTACAATTATTATTATTACTGTACTTTATATAATACATAGTTACAAGATTCCTTGGAATGAAATAATAATTCTTATTCGGAAAACAATATATTATAAATATATTATATTTATTGAAGAAGAGAATAAATAATTTAAAAACAAGAAAATGAGGAGTGTGTGTTGAAAAAAAGTGAGAAAAAAAAGGGAAACAGAAATTCCACGACACAGTGATGATTTAATACCAAGTAATTTTCTCAATCTCTGTTGTTGCTATATTATTACTACATACTATTATGTAGGATAGTATCCGCTATGAATTATAAAATGGAAAGAAACGAGGATATAATAAAAGAAAAACAGAAAAAACTACTGACACACATGTTCTTACTACAATTTCTTTGCATTCAAAAACAAATCACTGCCGATCAACATGAAAGCATCGTATGATGATAAAAATCCAAGGGAAAATATCAGAGGTCAATGGGCTAGTATTTTTATGCAGATGATGCAACGAATGGCAGATGGAAAAACATTTTTATGGAGCAAGAAAAGGATAAGGCCTCTCAGAATTTTATGAGTGTGACCTTATTCTCTGGGGCCCATTAAAATGATTTCCAGAGAGAGAGAGAACCGTTTTTGCAAGTGACGATGTTTCATATGGAAAAGAAAGGAAAAGTGGACGATCAAAAGTTTGACATAATATAGTTCATCTTCGCGATTTTGACTTTATTTGTAATATGTTGCCTCTATATAACAGTATGTTGTTTTTTTGTTCACACGTGAAACAGATATTTTATTTTTTATGCACATATGTGTCTGACTCTAATAGCAGTTGATTGACTCTTCAGTGACTACTTTCTCTTCGTCCTTATTTTATTCTCTTTTATTCTCTTTATAATTTTGACTCTTTCACTCCTCCACGTCCGTCCGCTGTCAGATCATTTTATTCTTTGACTTTATTAATTAAATTAATTTCTTTTCTTGTTGTTCTTGTTGGGATATTTCCTTTGCCTCCTCTTGTTCCGACTTGTGTTTATGTACTGTGTAGATATTTTGTGTATTCTGTGTGTGTGTGTGTTCTCCTGCGTTTCCTAATTTCTTCATGTTACATAGTATGCTTTAAATTGTAATAATTATCATTTTTTATATATGTATATTGATGTACATTAAATGTATTTCTGGAGGTCTATACCTGTGGTATAGTTGTGTCATATAATATCCCTCTCCCTTTCTCTTTTTGTCATGTCATTTTCGTCTTCTTTATATTTCCTCTTGAAGATTTTCTCTAAAACTATAATAATTTTAATATGATACATAATATAATCTTTATCTAGAGCAGCAGCAGACTAATTGAGACTAGATTTACATATATATATTTTTTTTTATTTTTATATATAGCTCTACTTTCAACTACATTTTTTCAAATTTTATTATTTACAGATAAAACGCAGGTCAATGCATTTATATATATATATGAAGATATATATGTATACAGACTTTCTTCACTTCTTGTCTCTTATAATATAGATGCTCATTTCCCCACTGCTAATAGACATGTAATTTGTTTCATAAGACGTCGACAGGATGAATAGTTTTAAATTAATCATAAGTATGTACATAAAGCACTGTCTCACTTAATCCAAATTAAGTAAAACTATAATATTTTGTTGTTGAAATTCTTTCCCCCTCCTTTCTCCCTTGCTTTCTCCTCCCCTTCTACACGACATATACTTTTCACTACACACGCTTAATTGTAGACTACGCATTTTGTTTGTGTATATATATACATATTTTAAATACTTTAATAATGTTATGATGACGTTACATACTTTACTCACGCATAACAACATTTTGTGTGAATGTTATTACGTGTAGTTTATGTACAATTTATGACTAGATTGCACTCTGCAGTTCAGTTAGGCCGCACACAGTCGTATGGGTCGCTGAACAGGATAATGAGAAACTGAGGCAAGAAATTTTCAACTTATAAACATTTTATCATATGTACTTATATATACATAGTAGTTTAATAGTTTACTCCCTTAACTAATTCAAACTCCATTAGCATCAATTAATTTCTTAATAAATAGTAAATCATCCTTATCATCATCCTAAGTTACATAATAATGGATACTCCTCATAAAGTACTGAAATTTAAATCCAACCTATTTGTACATCATAGACTACTTTATGTTACATGATTATTACTTTGTTTTATGTACAGAGTAATTATGATTTTTTCACTTTGTCTTTGATGATGCTTCAAGATGAAGATGTGAAAGCTCCGTCCCAAGGAACGAAGAGTCCACAAGGTCAAAGTTGTAGCAAAATCCAAGTCTATCATATTTATTATTATTTACATACTTTATTTTTTTGCACACGGACGATTACGGTCAGGATGATGATGAATATTTATTACATTTCTTACATTACGAAGATATAATTTAGAATAAATATAATATATGATCTATCAGCGTCAACAGTTTGAGGCTCTAAAATTTTCTCCATTCGTTCGGCATTCACACCATTTTTTCAATATATATTTAGTAGACTTTTTCCATTCATGAGAATTTTTTTATGTAGCTTAATTAATGTAAAATAAATTGATTCAAAATATAATGTATAGTATCGTAGATTTTGTTCGCCATTATCCTTTTGTGTGGAAATGTGAACGAAAAGATATATTTTTTATATTAGTTATATTGTATCATTATAGAATATAGGAGATGAAATAGCTTTTTTTTTCCTATTTATTTTTTAACGCAATTGAATTTCATTTATTGTCTAGATTTTATTTTGCCGCACCCACTAAAATGATATATTAAGTATATGGGAATTGCCTACATCATTAAACTTCATCCATCAACTGCTACGTCATGTTACGCAGATTAAATTAATTAAAAAATAAAGTTACACTCGTATCACAAAGTTTCCATGAATATTATTACAAAATGAGACAAAGTGGAGACATGAAGTACAGTAGGAGGCAGGCAGCAGCGGCAAACTTTTTTCACAGAGAGAGAGTGAAATGAAAAATAAATTGATTGTAGAAATCAATAGTCAAAAGTCACGAACGAAGGAATGAAAATATGGAACATGCAAGGAATGAAGGGGGATCATTATTCATATGTATTTAACATTAAAACCATCTTCAGGTTTCGACTCCAGTTTTTTTTCTCATGTTAAAACCTTGTCTTCAACCCTAGGATTCTTTCACAACCTCTTTGGTGTATTGCTGCCTAGACAAAATCTTCAAATGGACCGAAAACACGAGGATCTCACTTGTGTGATCCGGTTTTTTCGAACATTCTTTTGATTTTGTCTCCCTACTACTCTATATTAATTATTCTTAACTAGTTATGTACGTACGCCTATCCTTACACGTAACTCTTACTCCAATATACATTTTTACAGTCAAAATTCCATAGTACCCCAATTTTTATTATCATCTCATGAGATTCTCTGGTCTTGTATGCAGTGTAGTGTCAAGTAATTGACCCAACTGGGGAAATTCATCAAAAATATTTTTCAAAAAGAAGAGAACTCATACCCCACCCACCATCTCAATTAATACATAGGAATTTTGATTACATTGCACCGTTGTCCCCTGACCATTTTTGCACCATTTTTATTTTGAGAATAAAGACATGGCACCAGTAAATTACTGTTTCCTTAACTATTTTGACAATAAA
Source organism: Pygmarrhopalites habei (assembly GCA_009870185.1). Lineage (NCBI taxonomy): Eukaryota > Metazoa > Arthropoda > Collembola > Symphypleona > Arrhopalitidae > Pygmarrhopalites > Pygmarrhopalites habei. The sequence goes on from WJFB01000091.1 coordinate 100,129, forward strand.
ACACCATATACACTTAACCACAGTACAGGCTAAGGTCACACACCACGACAAATATCATTAGACAGAGACATTAAACATGTTGACCTCACATATTAAATGTGTCAACATGTGAGATGATGGAGAGAACAAAATAAAGTTTGGAGAAAATTTAAAATAGAGATTGAGTGGTCAACTACTTATGTACAGGTCAAAAGGGATAGACACTCACAGAGGACTCCTAAATAAAGAGGATAGAGGATTTTTGAAGTATCTACAATAATGCAGAGAAATTAGAGAGTGGAAATTTACATTGTTAACAAGTAGTTAGTAATAAAGATGAAGAATAAGCTGTCAGATGGAGATGAAGATGAACGATACGCGACGATCACAAATGTTGAAAATGTACAATTCACGGTCGACGACCTTGGACCTCGACTGGGTTTTCAGTGTGAACAATTATCCTCCCCTCCACTGACACGTCTACTACTTACTTTGAGTGTGTGTGGCTGGTTTGTTGTCAGGGGTCAACAAATGTCCACATTCCAGTGACGTCCGAGTCGACTTGTGTGAATTTATTCAGTTGTGTTTCTAAAAACCTGCATTGTAGTCACTACGTACTTCCATTTCCTTCTTTTACACTTATTATTAGGTATTAGGTATTTAGGTTTACGGAGTTTTCTGTATATTTTTTTTCTATAGGTACACAAGATCCTCATCGTCGTTTCATATACATAATATATACATTACACTATTGATACGTAGACAATATTTACACGTGTAAAATTATTCTCAACACAGTCATGTGTAACCAACCATCCATGTACATCATCGTAATTATTACCCACACACAGGAGGCAAGAACAGAGAAAATAAAATAGAAAACAAGGAGAGGGACAGTCAGTCAAATCTTGATTGAAGGAATACGATTAAAAGATGAGGAACATTTTACAAATGAAAAAGACATGCCGCTGCCCTGCCACTCTGATCCACCACACGTAAAAATGAACACTGGATTACACTAACATATTTAAAAAATTTGTGCAGAGTTAAAAGTATTTTGTCAATACTAGTATGTAACAATCGTGTGAGTCTCGTCGCAAAATGACCCTGATTTTCTTTTTTTTTAAAAAACAGGAGACTGAGACACGAGGACAGGAAATTTATTTTCTCTCTCCTTTAATTGCTTTGACGAAAATATTCCACGAGAGAGAGAGATTCTTTCTAGTTAACAATCATAACTGAAGCTCTAACATTTGAGTACGACTGATTATTTTATGTATTAGTAGCTCACACCGGTTAATCAAAAAACATAATTGCTATTAGTATATTGTTGTTGTTGTTATTTTTATGAAAATCTTTGCAACTTGTAAAAATGGAAGTATGTAACAAAATCAGTTAAATGTAATTTCCTACAATTAATTACATATAATATGACATTTTTATACTTTCTCCTCTTCTCCCTTGTAAAAAGAACTTTCTCTCTGCCCACAAAACTATAATACATATCGTAATATAAAATATAATTTGTAAGTTAACTTCTCATGTCAGTTGTCAACTGCTTTGTCTGTCATCATCATCCTCACTCTCATGTTAAATTAATTAATTACTACCGTATTATTGTTATCCTTCCTGCTACACGGTGGCTAGTCATATATTGTATAATGTACTTTCTCCGCCCCACTTATCATATTTTATTAGTAGATTTTCCTAACTGTGTATTATTATTGATACAGAAGAGGATGAGTGACTCTCTCCAAGTTTTGTTGTGTGTCTCTGCGAGTGTGTGTCATATAAATTCCGTTGAATTAGTCAGAGAAATCCGAGTCATCCTCATCCTTTGGTTTCTCTGGGGGAAACCAACTGTCAGTCCTGTCCGTCGCTGGAGCGGCGGCCGCTGCGGCTTCAGCCTCCTTCTCCTTATTTATAGAGGCAGCTAGATTGTAAGTGGCGGGTTGGAATCCCTGAGTATGTTCAATCTCGACCACGTACTCGTGTCTAGACAAATACCTACAACAACAAAAAGTGTTTTTAATGTGACCCACAGGAAATAGAGTTTACAGTCTATTTTTTAATTTAATTGTCTTCTTCCCAGTCACGCTCTCATCCTTTCCTTACCTGACACATTTCTCGGGCGGCTCATCACAACTCGGGACAGCTATGGACCGACAGACAGTGTGAGACACGGTCGTGTGTGGCATTGTAAACTCGACGTAGCAGTACTTGGACAAATTCTCTGGGAGTTGTTCGTGGGCCTGCAGTGTGATGTGACAGAAGAAGGAGTGTGTCGTGTAAGCCCCTGTACATACAAAACAACAACAAAAGGAGAAAGGAGATGATAATACGGCTCATGAAAAATATTACTTTCCCCTCCCCGTCATCCATAAACATTTCCTTAACTTCCCATCCCTTCATTGTCGCAATCCTCCTCTTTTATTATATATTCATGCATCTTCGGAGGATACGACTTCCCTTGATGGACACTTTGAAGGGAATCGAAAAAGATTATCATTGTACACACACATGCAAACAGAAGAAACTCTGATTGGCTTATTATGTGAGAGTGTCTGTCAAAAACTTGAGTTTATCTTTATCTCGCCCCCCAAAGTAGTTGTGGTTTTGTGAACGTGGTAAACAGACTACACACTCACGGGATGTTCTACATGGTATGGAGAAAAGAAGAGAGAGAGAGAGAGAAAAAAAGTTGGTTTACCTTGCCCTTCTTTTGGAAGTCTTGCGATGCGCCATACAATCGATTTGTGTTGATGTTCATATTTGGCTTGACCCGAGGTTACTTCCATCAAACTTTGCTCGACGGCTTCCACAGCACCGAGAAATCTCTCTATCCCCTTCACTTTCCCACTCCTGCGTCGTCAAAATACAATTCCAATTGTACACATCCACAAAGTACATATTACACACATCACAATTGTTATCCCATATAACAAGGCAACTATCAACATACCGGAAATTCAAACAAAAGACAGACAGAGTCTAACTCCCGGAAAGCTTTTTTCTTCCTCTATATTCTACCCTATTCTACCCGCAAGTACACCACCACCGGCAACCCTTCTAGTCTCAATATTATCAACATATCATTTCTATGGATTGGCTATGCTGACGTGTGTACAAGATAGAGGAGAATAGAAAATGTTGGGACAGGGGAAAAAACTAAAATTAATTCCAATTCCCCACTACATGGCCATCCCAGACAAGCCCAAGTTTGACCTATCAACATTTCCTCCTCTCCCCATTTTCGAACTGTGCTTTCTCCTACTCCTAGCATCGTCTTTGTAATCTCACAAAAAAAAGTTTTTTTTTGCACCGGCTAAAAAACCGCATCAGCTCATATGACTATGAGTATACAGAGGTTGATGGAGAGATAGCTATGTAGAAAGTAATCGTCCTTCCCACAACTAAACTGACTAGTAGCTTACTTTTCTGTTCTACTTGGCTGATTCCAAATTTTTTCCTTCTCTGCACTCTATATCAACTATGTACACACACACACTCACTCTCTCACGGGTCTTTCTACCCATGGCTCTTCTCCACATTATCAGCTCAATAAAAGGCGATTTTTTTATATCCCCGATAATCGGTCAAAGTTAACCAGGGAAAGTAAAACCTCGGCTGTTTTCCCCCTCCTCTCTTTTTCCCTGTTCGTCTTTCTTTCCTTGTCTACATGTACAATGATGTATGTGTGTGGACGTGTGAGTTTGTGTGTGTGGGAAAAGCTCAGAGTTGACTTCTTATACTATTTGCTGTTTTCAAGGTTTGTCTTACCTTTCCCATTGATTTATGTACATAAGACTAGGGCTGACTATAGTTAAATTACAATGATTTCTTTTCCCCAGAGGAGGAAAGAGGAGATGCTGGAGAATGCAATGCATGAACAGACACCAAGAATATTGTCTGCACTTCCCCTCCTCCGTTTAGACAACATGGAATGATGTATGTGATGAGTGTGATGTGAATATTGGAGTGAGATGGCAATTTGGAAACAAAGAGTGAAAGTGAGTATGAGTGACTCATGAATAAATTTGATAAATTTCATCACAATTTTGACTTGCTGCTACTTTTACAAGAGAACACAATATAATTTTTTGAGAAAAAAAAAGTTGATCTCGTACCTTCTGTGAGCAGACTTGACGGATCCATAGCGAAAGTGTTTCTCCACTCGGAACATGTAAATCCAGCATTCTGGGATGGGAAATCGAACCATGACATCCTCACAAGGAATTTGACCCAATTTTCGACTCGTGAAGCCAGGGACGAGAATGTCACTTCGAATTTCAACACGACCCCCCGTCGTCGTGAAGACAGTTTTGACTTGTAGGGGAAGTTCACGATGTTTCGGCGGTCTCACACGGAATCGGAGAAGCTCAATGTAGCAGGCATCGGGTGGTTTGAATCTGGATGACAGGGGGAGAGGAGATAAAGTGTCAAGAATGATTATTATTAAAAGTGACTTCTTGATGATGACACTTTGAATTAAAGGAGACTTTCTCATGTAAAAATAAAGTGAAAGTGAAAGTCTCACTTGATTGTCTTGGTCGCTTCGAATTCGTCGAGTTGGACGCAGTTACTGAACTCAATGTCTTCAGTCCGGATCCACTCCTCTGTCGCAATGGGGATGATGTCATGACGACCCACCACCTCTTTCCCTTGTCGCCTCAAATCATTCATTCCCATCTCCACTTCGGCCACTCCTTTTTTAAAAAAATTAATTTGAAGGAAATTTAGAGTGAAATGCTTTTATAGCGGCTTATAGTGGCTTTTATTCCAAATATTTCCTCACCGGACAGGAAGGAGAGGAAGAAAAGTCGGACTCGAGCGATTTGTTTGGTGACGACTCCGTAGACATCCTGTTCAGCGTAATTCTCATCTACTAAAGTCACTTGAATCTCCTCTGTCTTGTACTGGAGTGCTCGGTCCCGATGAACGTGTAATTTGAACAAAGATTCCTCCACGGCCACACTGAACTGTTTCATCTCCTCATAAGTTTGAGTCCCGAGTTTGACGAGTTGTGAGATTTGTGGGGCATGTTCTAAGGGTAAGCCGAGTTTTTTCAGGTCACTCCCAAACTCCTTTACTCCTTGATAGTCTCCTTGAATCGCAAAGGCAGCAAATTGACTTAATTTATCACTTAGTCGACCAGCTTTTGAAATTTGACCCGGTCGGACCCCGGGGCGTTCCTGGAATAAATTACAAAATACTTTTCAGTACTCACTTTTCTTTGAAAATAATTCAATTGTCAAATGAAAGAATGAATTCTTTTGCTCACCTTGTAAAATACGTACTGAATTTTCATAGTGAATATTTTTCCATATTGGTCAAATTGTTGGGCTCCTACAAAAATAAATAAATTAGTGACGTAATTGCAGGACAGAATATTTTGAAGATGATTTTGAACTCACCAATATCAGAGACGGAATAACAGGGTTGTAATGGAATTTCTTGAAATGGATCCTTGTCTCCTTTATTATTAAAAATATGTACAGCTGGAACATCATTCTGAACGACGAGAGTAACAAAAACTTTTTTCCAAAATCGTTGTCCGGTGATCTTCTTCTTATTCGGATGTCGCATGTGCATCTCCCAAAATCGTCCCTCTGTCCAAACCAAAATCATTTTAGTGCACCTAATGTCATTTGTGGTTATCTCTAACATGATTGCTCTAAAATATTCAACATTCATTTTCTAAACACGCACCTTCACCCTTGACTCTAGGAAAGTCTTCCAGTCTGAAATTATAATCATAATAAAGTTAGTCATGCTGCCATATTTAGAGTGAAAGTGAATTAAGGACCACATATTTGAGGTAAACTAACGGTTGGGAAGTGTCCTCTTCGAAGAGAGGGGTTTGTGGTGTCTCTTGCGAGTCGGTTCGAGTCAGTTGAGTTGTCTGCTTGGCCTCATCATAAGTTGTGTCCCGGGCTGAGGAAAGGAACGGAACGAAATTGTTGTCTTCACTGTAAGCCGAGTTGGTAGAAATAGCTGGACTCTTTGGTGGTGGAACGAGGGCTGGAGCCAACCCGAAATTAAGTTCACCGTCAGTCGGCCGTGGTCTGGATTTATTTAAGAGTGAAAGAATGATTTAAAATTCATTTCGTCACTACAAATAAGGATACATTTTTATGTAAAGAGAGAAAAAAATTACTTGATAAAGATTGCCAGGTCTTGTTCATCCCGGTCATCCTCCCCACCATCCTCTCTCTTGATTTTGGCTGGTGTACTCTGAGGGACGGGTGGTGGTTCCGTCATTTGCAGGAAAGAGTCAAATCCATCACTGCCAAAACCCGAACTCGTGTCTCCGAATCCTCCTCCGCCCCCACCACCAGAACTCGATCCCCATGCTAAGGAATAATTTCAGAAAACAAGCATTTTAATAAAACCATGCAAAACATGTAATTTTAACCAAATCATCTGTCCTCATTTTTTGAGTAGGAACATCCAGCTAATATTTTGTGTTTACAGTGTGAGTGTGAATTTAAAAACAAGAATAATGTGAGAAGAATTTTCTCTTCCTCCTTTATTTTGTTCAAATCTGTTGCTTGTCTTCGCACACACAGCTCCTCGTCCTTCCGAGGAGTTGAAGAGGACGAAGCAAAGCACTCAAAGAAATTGCTTTGAGGTAATAAAAAAAACATGAAATCTATTGCAAAGACGGAAAAAAACTCGGTACTCCGACTATACTATCCGTAATGAGCTTTGTACCTACAGGCTTCAAGTAGTTGAAAAAAGAAAAGCCTTGAAAATGGATTCAGACTACATTGAAAGGAAAAAGCATTTATTCTTTGCATATAAAATGTTTAGGTGGTGAGCTGGATGTTCCATTGTTAATGAATTGTATTTAAAAAATAAACAATAGACTTCTTTTTGTTCACCTGAATCGTCCGTTGTAGACGTGGTCGAGACTCCAGTGCCCCCAAAAGGATCCCCGAAAGCATTGCTGGAGACTCCAGCCGTTGATGTGATTGCACTGCCGAAAGCTCCATCCGTCTCTGTCCCACTAATACTGTTGAATTTGGCATCGAAATCATCAAAAGCTGCTGGTGCTGGTACTGGTGGAGGTTTGCCCCTGCCACTCACTCCTGTTGTGGTCTTGATGGAAGGAGTGTCTGTGGGTGGACTCACCACCACCACATTGTCTGTTGTCCCAAAATTGGAAGCCGCAATGGGAGGCGGTGGTGGATACGATGGGACCGCAACACTTGGTATCGCAGCTGCTGGTTGTTGATGATCCGAAAAAGGTGGAGCAGCCGAGAAGACAGCTACCGGGTCAAGGGCAGTATGAGGTGAGGCTTGAGCGGAGACTGGAGTCCTAGCTGGTGACCTGTTCGGTGACCTCGTAGGGGCAGGAGGGATGGGTGGAGGTGGATGCGAAGGAGGCTGAGGTCCTTCAGATTTTAGAGGCAATGAT